>ML417231.1:0-17093 GCA_005239525.1 Nicotiana knightiana | reverse complement strand
GGGGGGGGGGGAGGGGGGAGGGGGGTTATAGTTTGTATACAAATTCATAATAACAGAGGATCCCTCCCCCCACGTCCGTCATTCGATTACTTTCTAACCCACAACTTATTTTGCTCTTCTCAACACAATTTCAAAACTCATTCCTTTCTCCTTTTAAGAATCACTTCTTTCTCCCTCTAAATTCATCACACTCTTAGACAAGTTTTGAATTGTAAAGCAGTAACGGCCATTGATAGCTATTAAAAAAGTTTAAAATTTTGAATTCGAAGTTGAGTTTTGTAATAGTATTATTTGTTTGAATTGGATATTGTTAAAATGATTTTAGAAATATCTTTTGAAATTTATAACTCAATTCTAAGGGAGTTTGATTAAGATTCGATTTGATTTCGATTGAATTTTTAGATTGAATCTCGAACAATGATATACAAGATAAGTTGTATGTATTGTGTATGGCGAGTGTATATTATTTATATGTCCAATGTATCACTGGGCATATAGTGATATACACATGACATACAAAATACATATAATTTTGTATCCAAATCATATAAAAGTTGTACGTTTTAGCTTCTACTTGGTGGGTTTGAAACGAGAAGCTTGAAGGTCTAAACTGGTAGGTTCGTATTCCTTATATAACTGCTAAATATCAAGTGATTCACGTAGGTTTGCTACATTTCCCATGTCATTTCGTGTTTACCCATTGATTAGTATGAAAACTTGAAGAAGAGTTGTCTTCCATTAAATAAAACTTCAAAGCTTCGAGTTCAAAACTTGAATTTTTGAAATTGAATTTATTTTGATTGGGTGTTGTGGCCAACAGTTAAAACTACTTTAAGGAGATTATACCTAAAATTTTGTACAATTTGGTGAAGATTTCGAGTGGATTTAGTAGTATTTGCATTCCTAGGTCGAAGGGGAAAGAAAGAGATGCGGCTTAAGCCATTAGGTGTATGCGCTTTCCAGAGGTGGAATCTTTACCTCTAATTTGGTGTATTTTTAGGTGTTTTGAACATTGAAATATGATTTATTAAGCTTAATGTTTGAAATTTGTTACCTAAGAAGCCAAGAGTGAAAAATAAAGGTGATTTGAGCAATAATGAAATTAAAAGGCAATTACTGGAAAAAAAAAAAGGAAAATCGTGACCCAGACAGTGAAGTAACTGCGCATAGCACAAGAAAAGCACAGAAAAATTGTGGCCCAGGCAGTGAAGTAACTTCCCATAGCACAGGAAAAGCACAAGAAAATCTGAAATTTCAACCAGATCTTGTGCGAAGCACAACTATAGCATAAATATAAATTCAAAAGATTCTAACCCTTATTTCAGCCGCATTCTTGTCTGGAGAAAGCAAGGAACACCATTGTTGAAGCAAAATTGAGCCCGGAAGATCATCAAGTCCATTCCATAAGACGAATCGAAGAGTTTTTCTCTACCTTTCTACTTTATTTCTATGGATATTAGTTTGACAATGATTTATATGTTTTTGAGTATTAGTATGAGTAGATAAACCTTTCTAGAGTTTTGAGGAATCAATTATTGGGTGAATTATTGACCATGCTTATCTATAATTGAGCTATTTTTATAATCTATTTGTTCAACTACGTTTTGTTTGTTCTTAATTGAATGACCATCGATTAATAGTGCTTATTTATCATGCGTTGCTTCAAAAAATTACTTGCTTAGGAGGTTGTTGAACAACGTCATTTATGAGTAAGTTAAGAGATTAATTACTTGGATTTATTAGCTAGAGATAACGAAACTTTGACATGATTTTTGTGAGTCGCTTGAGTTGCTAACTAGGATTAGTTCGAGAAAATAATTCTAGAAATTACTGGTTTTGATTGTGAGATAATTTTAGTAACACAAGAACTCACGAACAGTGGAGAATAACTAGGCACGTTTAAAGTGAACACGTTAATCATTCATCCTCATAATTGAGGAAACCAAAATCCTAGACTTTTTTCCTCTTCAATTCACATATTTCTCTTCAGTTGTTAATCTTATTGCTTTACTTATTTTTTAGTGAAGTAGTTTAAAACAAAAATATTAATCTTCATGACTTAAAAATTGTTTGAACTCATTTTTTAGTGATATTAAATAGCTAGTTCTCTGTGGGATCCGACTACGTACTCTTGAACCAGATTATATTTGTCGCGACCGCTTAACCCTTTTTTTATAAGACATAGTTGGGCGTGATCAGAGGCCGCAATTAATTCAAGATAAAACTTATATTTTCATGTTATCTTCCAAATATACCCCTTTAAAATATGCGAAATATTTAACGAGTTATATATTATTAATCAGATTATCGTTCTAGCTCTACTGAAAAATAATTTAAGTAATAATCCAATGACCATTAAAATTGGAAAGATGTTTCGAGTAAGAGCGTTACTCATGAAATCTCATTTTTGTTAGTGTACGAACTAACTTCCATTTTTTTTATTCTTCAATCTCACTACTGTTTATTCTAAAAATGAGTAACAATTAAATTTGTACGCAATTATAGGATACGTGGTTTAATTCAATACGAATAATTAAGAATGACAGATAGATGAATTAAAGATAAAATAAACAATCAAACCAATTGCAATACGATGACCAAGCCTGATCTTAGATTGAACAATGGAATTCGTCTTCGATCGGACAATCGGTGCAAGCTCGGTCGTGAGTAAAGCAAAGAAATAACAAGTAATTCCTAGAAAAATAGCTAGAAGACAAAAGTAAATTTTATTATTGCTTTGAATTACATGTTACAATGTGTCAGACTGAAGAAAAGTTTTCTCTTTATATAGTAGGAGAATTTGAGTCCTAATATAAGTCTAAGAAAGATAAAAAAAAACTTATTTTTTCAGTAATTGTTGATCCATTATCGATACTGAACGAGATTCGCGTCGTAACATCTAATTGAGGGCGAATGTTATGCCCCCATATCCGTCATGCATGACAGTTCACCACGTCTCCCTAGGTCTAGAAGCTATACTCAGTTTGGGTGCGTTGCTTTTCCATGTCCAATGTCGGATATATCGTTCATTCTTCCTGGGTCTCGTTATGAGGGGTTTCTGGCATCGATTATAATCACACCGATCCGTGCTTCCCCTTCATTCTCTCGTTGGAGAATCGGGGAACACATTGCTCTTGATTTTACTTATACACAGATAGTCCCCTCGTTTTCCAAAGAGTAGATTTATCGAAGCGACGAGAAGCGATAAATGAACCCTGGTTCCTTCCTTCATAAGTTATAACCAAGTTGACAGGTCAACGGAACGTCCCATCAGCCATGTTGTTCTAACGTCGGACACGTGTCAGCCGCTGGTTGACTTTCCCCGAATATGAAACGTCACGCATTGATTATCCTTCATCTATAAAAACACTGACCCCTTTTTCACTTTTTCACTTTCCGATTCTAGAGCTCCTTGATTTACCTTCGAATTCTCCACCTAATTTTAACCACTCCAAATCTTCACATAATGCTTCGTAGATCATTATATCTTCATCTTCAAACCTTCATACTTCTCTTTAAATCCTCAAACCAGACCTCCATACCTTCATCCCCGTCTTTAAATCTTCATCCTCATCTTCAAACCTTCATATTTTCTAGATTCCGATGGCAAAAACTTCCAAACCGGTGCCTTAGAAAACCGCCCCTTCAACTTCCAACTCGGCCACGTATGCTGAGGTGGCCAATCCCGAGGTTGTCCCGAAGCGTCCTTTGAATAGTTTCGTTCTCGGGGGCTTCTCTATCGGAAACGACTTTAAAGTCGAAAAGGCCTCCAGAAAACAGGACCGAGGGGAAGGAGTATGAAGGTACATATGCTTCATTACTGAGGACACACTCCCCACAGTTCGAGTGGACTGAAACTGGCAGGGAAGGAGGAGGCAGTTCACGGGCCCAATAAAGATATCACCACTCACGTGGAGAGGTATCTAAGTGTTTACACTTTTCCCTTCACGATTGCATCGGTGGACCCTATAATCCTCGGCTTATTCAAAAGGTACGAGGTCTGCCTTAGAAAGATTCACCTGTCCTTCTGGAGGATCGTAATCCTCCTCCGCTACTTCATAAACAACACTGAAGAACCTCAATTCACCTTTGACCACTTGCTTCGTCTCTATAGTACCCGAACCTTCCGGGGGAGGAGGGCTGATCAAGCTCATTCATCGATGTCACGCCCCAAAACCGAGGAACGAGACCGGTGCCCAACCGTATGATCCCGGTCAAGCGGACCTGGATTGCCTTTCCTGCCCAACGCGTTACCTCGTGTTTATAATACACATTATTCCACATGAATTAGCAATTTAGAGTTTAAGCACGAATTTACCATTTGAGTTCATTTCATCCTTTATCCTTTCAACATTTGGTAATCACAAAACATACAATAATTCCGATTCAGACCACGATTACTAGTAAACACAATTTCTGCCCAAAATACATATATGTACAACCCACATCATGACTGCGGAGCCTCTAAGAGTACTAAGAGTTTAAACCATACTTTCCGGCAACAAGGCCCCGACTATACTTTAAAAGACATAACATAGACAAAAGAGATGATATAGACTACACACGGCCCCGAGAGAAAATGGGGCTCACCGGATCTGCTGAAGGAACGGAAGGGTGGCACCACTATCGGCGGTCTGAGCTACCTACTGTGGAACCACCTACATCCATATAAAAGATTTAGCGCCCCCGGCAAAAAGGACGTTAGTACCTTTGAATAGTACTAGTATGTATGAACAAAGTTTATTCTAAGTAAAATCAAACAGTACACAATTGGAAGACAGTCAGGGTAACCACACAAGTACCACACAGATATACAGAAAATCAGAAATGAAGATTCCACAGTTACTCATTTCAATTGTTCATCTGTTGCGGCGCGCAAATCGACCCCACTGTACATTCACATTTCACCCTTATTACCTCTCCACCCTTATTACTTCGTGTTGCGCGCGCAACCCGATCCCACCGTACAATCACATTTCACCCTTATTACCTCTCCACCATTATTACTTTGTGTTGTGGCGCGCAACCCGATCCCACCGTACAATCATATTTGATAGCAACAATAACCAACAATTATATCACAGGGATCTTCATCATCAAGAACATAAGTTCATATCAACCAACAACTATATGAAGTCAAGGCATAATAATCCTTACCAAACAGTAATTCATATATGGTGTTGACATCATTATTTAACTCAATTAACTCAATCCACAGTTTCTTTTCATCATTTGCCACACTCGGCCCTTAGCAATTAGATACATTCCCACATTAGGGTACATTAACATTCTTTCATTTAGTAGCACATACTGTCATATTGACATATTTGAACATTTAACGAACCTTACACATGATAGGATAAGCACAAAGAATCACCCTTCACAATCGCAATTAGCATGGTAATCGACTAAGAAAATCAGAGAATGAAATCTTAGACCTCGACACAGCAGGACAATCAATTCACATATGTTCAAGCAAGAATTTCATACCGTATGCTCGAACACCAACAAGATGACTCTACAAAGATTAAAGTTATCCATACATACCTTGAATATGAATTCCCCTTTAATTTTTTTATCACAAATCACCGGACCGTCTAGCACAGTCAATCTATTCCACAATGTGACATATTTCACTTAGAATTAGGAACCATAAACATAACTCGAACTCATTTAGGTATTTTATCGAACGCTATTTGACCCCTTAGATTACTAACCCCCTTTTTGTGAATAATTACTGAAACTCGTTTCCCTTTACTAGATTAGGGAGTTTAACTTACATGCATGCAAGGTATCTGCTTTTATCTACAAGAATCAATTTATGTGTTCTACCCTTTTTAGCCAAAACCTGAGAATTAAAAGGAAATGGGGTGGGGACTCACCTCTTAGAGTGAAGAAGATGACAATTACTCAATAACTTCCAGGCCCGAGTGATAGTGAAGAATCAATTTTGGGTGAAGATGGAACCTTCTCTCTCAAGAACTCTCTCTTCCCTCTCTCTATTTTGTTCAGAAAATCGTTAAAATGGAAGGGGGTAAGTGTTTTAATGAACTGGGGGTCGGGTATAAAATTAGAATTTTAAAAGTCTCGAAGAAGAAATGTGGTTAGGAATGCGATCGCATTCCTGCTATGCGGTCCGCATTCCTGTCGCATAAATAGCCCTCAAATGGGCCAAAAAGAAACCGGACTGCCCAGGTATGCGACCACTATGCGGTCCGCATAACTGTTATGCGATCGCATAGTGCGTCGCATAACCTCCTCCGCAAAAATGGAGGTGCAAGAATGCGAGAGCTATGCGGTCCGCATTCCCAAAATGCAATCGCATCTTGGGCCTTATAGCTGTCCTCAAATTGGACAGCAGACTGTCCATGTATGCGACCACTATGCGGTCCGCATTCCCAAAATGCAATCGCATCTTGGGCCTTATAGCTGTCCTCAAATTGGACAGCAGACTGTCCATGTATGCGACCACTATGCGGTCCGCATACCTGTATGCGATTGCATAATGCGTCGCATAACAGCGCAACTCTTGAAAATTTTATCTTTTGAGTCCTGGGGTACTTTTTACTCAAAAAAGGGTCCGTTTTAAGAATTTCTACAGTTATAACAACACGGGGACCTATTTGGGCATTATTTTTAGCCATGAAATTTTACGGGTCTTTACAGTCGAGAAACTAATTAAAATCATTCGTCCTCAAATGAGGATCGGGGAATCACTAGAGTAGGAAAAACACAAAATAAACCAACCCCCAAATTTTCACTAATTCCGATAATTTCTGGAAATTTCGCTAGAGTTTCCTTTGAATATAGGCCTATCCACCTGTCAGAGATCCCCCGAAACACATGTTTAACCAATTCCACACATTACCGGTCACTCCATCAACTCGCATATAATTGGGTTACCTCAACAAGTCGTATGCAATTCAATTACTTCAACATGCTATACCTATTTCAGTTAACAACACAAATTTGCATACCATTTAACTATCACATGAATTGCACATAATTTATCTTACTTCAAGAAGTTGCACATTACCCAAATAATCACAACATACACAAATATGGCACAACTTGAGAAGTTACAATAGTAGGGCAATTAGGGGGGGGAAATAGTGTGCTTTTGCACAAAAGTTGACACAACATATAATTGCTTAGAAATGACAATTTTCAAACCATTACTGTACTTATTCAAACAAATGGGGATATTTCTCTTTCATTTCATTTTCCGCTTCCCATGTGGCTTCCTCGACTTGTTGACTTCGCCATTACACTTTAACAGAAGCAATCTCTTTGTTCCTCAATCTACGGACTTGCCTATCAAGAATAGCAACTGGAACCTCTTCATATGACAATCCTTCATTAATTTCAACCGTCTCAACCGGCACAATGGCGGATAGATCCCCAATCACTTTCTTCAACATGGACATATGAAACACCAGGTGCACTAATGACATTTCAGGGGGCAATTCCAGTCCATAAGCCACCTATCCTATCCTTTGAGCGGTCCGATACGACCCGACATACCTAGGGCTTAATTTCCCTTTCTTCCCAAACCGCATTACTCCCTTCATGGGAGATATCTTCAAGAACACCCAAATCATCTACTTGAAACTCCAAATCCCTACGAAGAACGTCCGCATAGAATTTATGGCGACTCTGAGCAGTTTTCATCATCTCCTGAATGACTCTAACTTTTTCCATAGCCTACTACACGAGATCCGGCCCTAGCAATTCTGCTTCACCAACTTTAAACCATCCAATCGGAGACCTACACCTTCTTACGTACAATGCCTCAAATGGGGCCATCTGAATACTAGCGTGGAAGCTGTTATTGTAAGAAAACTCTATAAGCGGCAAGTGATCATCCCAGCTACCCTTGAAATCTAAAACTCAAGCTTGTAACATACCTTCAAGAGTTTGAATAGTCAGCTCCGCTTGACCGTCCGTCTGTGGGTGGAAAGTTGTGCTGAGATTTACCTGAGTACCCAAACCTTGCTGAAATTTCCTCCAAAAGTTAGCTGTGAACTGGGCCCTTCAATCCGAGATAATAGAAACTGGAGTGCCATGAAGTCTGACTATTTCCTTGATATACAACTGAGCATACTGTTCTGCAGTATCGGTGGACTTGACTGGCAAGAAGTGAGCTAATTTTGTGAGTCGATCCACTATTACCCAAATTGAGTCGAACTTGCACCGAGTGCGGGGTAACCCTACCACAAAGTCTATATTAATCATCTCCCATTTCCACATTGGTATTTCCATAAGCTGCGTCAACCCATCGGGCCTTTGATGCTCGGCCTTCACTTGCTGACAATTCGGACACCTAGCCACAAAGTCCGCCACACCCCTCTTCATACCATTCCACCAATAAATCTCTTTGAGATCATGATACATCTTCGTAGAACCTGGGTATACTGAATACCTGGAATTGTGAGCCTATTCCATTACCCTTTCCCGAAGATCATCCACGTCCGGAACACATAGCCTCCCTTGGCACCGCAAAACACTGTCATCATTGCCGAGCAAAAATGCCGAGGTCTTGTGATTCAGGATTTCCTCTCTCAATTGTACCAATGCTGGATATCTTAATTGCTTTTCCTTGACTTCCGTTACAAGTGAATATTCTTCTCCATTACGCACCACAACATCCCCTTCGTCTGAGGTCGAAAGACAGACCCCTAGACTAGCCAACTGATAAACCTCCCGAGCCAAAGACCTCTGATCTGCTTCCAAATGAGCGAAGCTACCCATGGACTTCCGACCAAGGGCGTCGTCCACCACATTCTCTTTCCCCGGATGGTACAAAATATTCATATCATAATCCTTGAGCAACTCCAACCATCTTCGCTGCCTTAAGTTTAAATCCTTCTGCTTGAATAAGTATTGAAGACTCGTGTGGTCTGTGAACACGTCCACATGGACCCCATAAAGATAATGCCACCAGATCTTCAGTGCAAATACAATCACTGTGAGCTCCAAATCATGCGTCGGATAATTCTTCTCGTGATTCTTGAGTTGCCTAGAAGCATACGCTATAACCTTCCCGCACTGCATCAACACACACTCCAAACCAACCCTCGAAGCATAAGAATAAACCACAAATCCATATATACCCTCTAGCAAGGTCAATACCGGCGCCGAGGTCAATCTCAATTTCAATTCCTGAAATTCTTTTCACAAGCATCGGACCACTGGAACTTTACTGCTTTCTGTGTCAACTTAGTCAGTGGGGAGGCAAGAGTAGAGAATCCCTCCACAAATCTTCGATAATACCCAGCTAGACTCAAGAAACTGCGAATCTCTGTTGGGGTCATCGGTCTAGGACAATCCTTTACTGCTGCGATCTTTTGGGGATCAACCTGAATCCCTTCCCTGGAAACAACATTGCCCAAAAAGGTGACCGATTCTAGCCAAAACTCACATTTTGAAAACTTCGCATAAAATTGGTGCTGATGAAGGGTCTGCAGAACTGCCCTAAGGTGATTAGCATGATCTTCCTGACTCCACGAATAAACAAGGATGTCGTCAATGAAGACAATCACGAAGGAGTCAAGAAACGGTTTGAAAACCCGATTCATAAGATCCATAAAAGCTGTGGGGCATTGGTTAGCCCAAAAGACATTACCAGAAATTCGAAGTGCCCATAACGGGTCCTGAATGTGGTCTTAGGAATATCTTGCTCCCTGATCTTCAACTGGTGATACCCGGACCGTAAATCAATTTTGGAGAAGAACCTAGCACCTTGCAACTAGTCGAACAAATCATCTATCCGAGGCAATGGATATTTGTTTCTTATAGTGAACTTGTTGAGCTGTCAATAATCAATACACATCTGAAGCGATCCATCCTTCTTCTTGACAAAAAGAACCGGTACGCCCCAAGGCGACACACTTGGCCGAATGAAACCCTTTTCCAATAGATCTTTCAATTGTTCTTTCAACTCTCTCAGTTACGCTAGCGCCATCCTGTAGGGTGGAATAGATATTGGCTGCGTATCTGGCAATACATCAATCCCGAATTCAATCTCTCTATCTGGCGGAACTCCAGGAAGCTCATCTGGAAATACTTCTAGATACTCATTCACAACAGGCACGGACTCGGGAGCAGGCACATCTGAAGTGGTGTCTGCAACCCGGACCAAATGGTAGATACAACCCTTCCTGATCACTTTTGAGGCCTTGAGGTAGGAAATAAACCTACCCCTCGGCACAACATCATTCCCCTTCCATTCGATAACTGGTTCGGCAATCGAGTTTAGCAAAATACGAGTAGAGCCAATCCATTCCCATGATAAATCAAAATCCACCATTCCTAGCTCAATAAGATCGGTCGTGGTATCCCGACCACACACCGTGACAACACAATTCCTATAGACTCGCGCGACCGTAATATAATCACCAACCGGAGTCGACACAGAGAACGGCTCATGAAGCTGTTCGGGTTCTATCCCAAAACATGAAGCAATAAATGGAGTAACATAGGGCAATGAAGACCCGATATCAATAAGAGTATAAGCATAATGCATTTGGACAGTTAGAATACCTATGACGACATATGGGGAAGCCTCCGCACTCTGGCGACCACTCAAAGCATAGAATCGACTGGGTCCCCCTCGACCCCGTGCTTCACCCCTAGCTGCAATGCGCCTTGCTGGAGCTAGAGGGTGTGCTGAAGATGTAGCGGCTGAAGAGCTAGATGGCTGAGCAGTACCCCTACCCGCACCCTGACTGGGTGCGCGGCAGTCTTGCTGGATATGGTCTCTCTCTCCGCATCTATAGCACACCGGTATATCCAAGTAACAAGGCTCGGAATGAAATCTCCCACACTTAGGGCATGGGGCCCTCCGCTGCTACTAGAACCTTCCACCTGAACGACCTGACTGATGGAACCTCCTGCTATCTCAACTTGGTCCAAAGTGACCTCTCTGCTGATAACTGTACCCTGATGACGGGGCACTGGTTGAGGACTGAGCATAAGACTGGGATGGCCCTAATGACCCTCTCCCAAGGGTTGATCTCCCACCTGCAACTAAACTCCAGCGTTGCCCGATGACCGGGACCTACCACCACTCTCTCTCTCCATTCTTATCTTCAACTTCCGAGCCTCTGTAGCCTGGGCGAATCCCACGATCTTCTGATAATTCATATCCGAATGCAAGGCAGCTGTAGCAGCTTCATTAAACAACGAAGGGACCAAGGCCCTGAACGATACGTCGAAATCTGGCCTCCATAGTTGGCATCATGTGGATGGCATATTTGGACAGGCGCACGAACTCCATGTGGTACTCCCACA
The DNA here is from genome assembly GCA_005239525.1 of Nicotiana knightiana. Lineage (NCBI taxonomy): Eukaryota > Viridiplantae > Streptophyta > Magnoliopsida > Solanales > Solanaceae > Nicotiana > Nicotiana knightiana. Next base: position 5,801 of record ML417231.1, on the reverse strand, counting down.
CACTCATGTTTCCCTGCTTAAGGACCTCAAACTCCGCAGCACGGGCTGCCATAGTCTCGGCAGGGAAGAAATGATCCATGAAGGCATCAACAAACTCATCCCACTTCGCCGAAGGGCTCCCCTCCCCACGGGAACCCTCCCACATCTCAAACCACGAATATGCCGCTCCCTTTAGCCTATAGGAAGCCAACTCAACCCCCTCTGTCTCTGTAGCCTTCATATCCCGGAGAGTCTTGTACATTTCATCTATAAATTCCTGAGGATCTACCTCTGGGTAGGTGCCTGTGAACTCTGGAGGGGCTAACAGCATAAACTGGTTGACTCTGGAACCTGAAGAATCCCCTTGCTTGCTAGAGGTCGCAGGGGCAGCATGGCATCTTTGGGCCTGGGAGGCCACTAGCTGAGTCAACATCTGAATAGCTCCCCTGAGGTCCCCATCAGAAATACCGGGACCGGAAGTTGGGGCTGAGGAGGGATCAGGAACGTCAGCGAGAGGGTTTTCAGCACCCTCTGCTGGAGTAGGAACAGGTATAGTCTGGCCTGGAGTGGAGGAGTCGGGCTGGTTTGTGGTCAGGGAATCATTCACACCCGCACCACCAGCTGGAGAATTTGTGGCCACTCCTGGGGTCGCATTGGCCTCTGGGCCGAGTCGAGCTCTCTTCTTGGGTGCCATTTACTAAAAATTGGAACAATGCACGAGTTAGATAAAGAGGTTCTCACCTTCCACTTCATCGCACGATACAGAGTAACAATGAAAGGGTATTTTCCTAAATGTCCATGCAGCCCCCTAATTATAGATGTGGTCAACAACACAGCGATAAGAAGGGCTCTACTAGACACGGCTCTGAGACATCCTAGGACACTTTAAAAATCGGGCTCTGATACCAAGTTTGTCACGCCCCAAAATCGAGGAACGAGATCGGCGCCCAACCGGATGATCCCGATCAAGCGGACCTGGATTGCCTTTCCTGCCCAACGCGTTACCCCCTGTTTACAATATACATTATTCCACATGAATTAGCAATTTAGAGTTTAAGCATGAATTTACCATTTGAGTTCATTTCATCCTTTATCCTTTCAACATTTGGTAATCACAAAACATACAATAATTCCGACTCGGACCACTATTACTAGTAAACACGATTTCTGCCCAAAATAAATATATGTACAACCCACATCATGACTAGGGAGCCTCTAAGAGTACTAAGAGTTTACACCATACTTGCCAGCAACAAGACTCCGGCTATACCTTAGAAGACATAACATATACAAAAGAGATGATATAGACTACACACGGCCCCGAGAGAAAATGGGGCTCACCGGATTTGCTGAAGGAACGGAAGGGTGGCACCACTATCGGCGGTCTGAGCTACCTGTTGTGGAACCACCTACATCCATATAAAAGATGTAGCGCCCCCGAAAAAAGGGACGTCAGTACCTTTGAATAGTACTAGTATGTATGAACAAGTTTTATTCTAAGTAAAATCAAACAGTACACAATTGGAAGACAGTCAGGGTAACCACAAAAGTACCACAAAGATATACAGAAAATCAGAAATGAAGATTCCACAGTTACTCATTTCAATTGTTCATCTATTGCGGCGCGCAACTCGATCCCACCGTACATTCAAATTTCACCCTTATTACCTCTCCACCCTTATTACTTCGTGTTGCGGCGTGCAATCCGATCCCACCGTACAATCACATTTCACCCTTATTACTTCGTGTTGCGGTGCGCAACCCGATCCCACTGTACAATCATATTTGATAGCAACAATAACCAACAATTATATCACAGGGATCTTCATCATCAAGAACATAAGTTCATATCAACCAACAACTATATGAAGTCAAGGCACAATAATCCTTACCAAACAGTAATTCATATATGGTGTTGCCATCATTATTTAACTCAATTAAATCAATCCGCAGTTTCTTTTCATCATTTGCCACACTCGGCCCTTGGCAATTAGATACATTCCCATATTAGGGTACGTTAACATTCTTTCATATAGTAGCACATACTGCCATATTGACATATTTGAACATTTAACGAACCTTAAACATGATAGGATAAGAACAAAGAATCACCCTTCACAATCGCAATTAGCATGGTAATCGACTAAGAAAATCAGAGAATGAAATCTTACACCTCGACACAGTAGGACAATTAATTCACATATGTTCAAGTAATAATTTCATATCGTATGCTCANTGAATAATTACCCAAACTCGTTTCCCTTTACTAGATTAGGGATTTTAACTTACATGCATGCAAGGTATCGGCTTTTATCTCAAGAATCAATCTATGTGTTCTACCCTTTTTAGCCAAAACCTGAGAATTAAAAGGAAATGGGGTGGGGACTCACCTCTTAGAGTGAAGAAGATGACAATTACTCAATAACTTCCAGGCTCAAGTGATAGTGAAGAATCAATTTTGGGTGAAGATGGAACCTTCTCTCTCAAGAACTCTCTCTTCCCTCTCTCTATTTTGTTCATAAAATCGTTTAAATGGAAGGGGGTAAGTGTTTTAATGAACTGGGGGTCGGGTATAAAAATTAGAACTTTAAAAGTCCCGATGCAGAAATGCGGTTAGGAATGCGATCGCATTCCTGCTATGCGGTCCGCATTCCTATCGCATAAATGGCCCTCAAATGGGCCAAAAAGAAACTGGATTCCTAGGTATGTGACCACTATGCGGTCTACATACCTGTTATGCGATCGCATAGTGCATCGCATAACCTCCTCCACAAAAATGGAGGTGCAAGAATGCGACAGCTATGCGGTCCGCATTCCCAAAATGCGATCGCATCTTGGGCCGCATAGCTGTCCTCAAATTGTACAGCAGACTGTCCATGTATGCGACCACTATGTGGTCCGCATACCTGTTATACGATCGCATAGTGCGTCGCATAACATCGCAACTATGGAAAATTTTATCTTTTGAATCCTGGGGTACTTTTTACTCAAAAAGGGTCCGTTTTAAGAATGTTTACAGTTATAACAACACGGGGACCTATTTGGGCATTATTGTTAGCCATGAAATTTTACGGGTCTTTACAGTCGAGCAACTAAAGCTCCATTCTCGAGCATCGATGAAGGTCGAGATTGATGTTGGCATGGGAGGTTCATTCGGGTGAAAATCGAAGACCTCATTCCCCCCGAATTTCTATCGTTCCCTAAAAAGTGGAACTCATCCCTTAAGTCTTTTCCTTCTTGAGTACTTGACACTTTTTTTATTATTTTTCTAATTGCATGTGTCTATCGTTATGTAGCAATTGCCTAGGTTCCTAATCCATTCCCCCGCTTCAAGGAGTGGATCGAGGGGATCTGAAAATAAATGTATTACTTTGAGCGCGAATGGTGCAAGCTCTCAAAGGAAAAGTGGGAGGACCGTTCCCATGATGAGAATTCTTCCTGAATGATTACTCTTATACTTCACTTGTATTTTTGCTAAGTCTTTTTCTTTCTCAATTTTTTTTCCAAGACCATCGAGCTCAGTCCGTTGGATGAGGATGAGGACCGGCCTTGATCGCCGAACCCTCCGCTTCGGGAAAACCCGGGGCTGCCGTAAAGGAGGAGAAAAAGAAGAAGAGGAAATCCTTGGGTTCCCCTAATGCCGAGGTGAAGAAGAAGAGAGTGGTCGCCGGGTCCGGAAAAGCAACAAAAAGAGCACCAAAGCCAGGGTACTGGACCCTGATTACGTTTTCCATCTTAAGGATTACCCTGAGGATGAGGACCTTACGTTCATTGCTCACGAAGCGACCATCAACAAGGGGGAGTTGGCGACAACCGAAAAAGGTGGCCAAGATGTCGGTCATCCTCTATCTCGGGAACCAGAAGGAGTGTCGGAGACCACGACCTCCTGATAAACCGCTCCTACCCCGAAGGAGGTAGCTCATCGACATCGTAGAAACGCAGTCTCATACTGAGTCCATGTTCGAAGAGGCTCAAGTCGATAAAGAGAAGTCAAACGAGAAGGCACCGGGGCCCAGATGATGCCTCAACATGTTCTTCGACGGCATGGATATGAGTGCATTGGATGACTAATTTGGGCTTGGAAACCTGGAGGTACCAAAAAAGGACATGCCACTGGGAGCGGGCGAGCCGAGCTTGAGACCGAATCCAGTAATGCAGTTTCGTACCCCGAGTGTGGATCTCGACCGTAAAAGAGCAGTCGTTCTTACTATCCTAGTTGACACCGGGGCGCTATCTGCTCAAGTGGGCGTGGCTAGCTACCTTCATTCCTTCATTGCATGGTCACCGCGGCGGACCAGGAAAAGATGAATGAAGTAGGCACATAGAGCCTCTTCAACGAGGCGCAACAGGCACTGAACCGGGTAAGACGTCTTTCCTTTGTATCCTTTGTGGATTTTACTTAGCTTTTGTATGTTCTAATTACCTCATTGTTTTTCTAGTGTTGGTGCTTCATCATGAAAGCTTCCTTCAGTCTTTCTTGGAAACCAGCCAGCTCAAGTTCAACTCAAAGAGTAGGTCCAAAAGAAAGACATGTACAGGGCTCTCAGTGAACAACTAGACGAGGCTCTTAAGGATATCCCAACTCTTCAGGCCGAGCTGGAAGAGGCGCATAAGGAGGCCTCGTCTATGAAACGGTAGCATGCCGATCTGGTCGATAAGCTAAAGAGCTTAGAGGCTAAAAACGAGAAGCTACTCGTGGTGACTAATAACGTAACTTCCCAGGTCCAAAAGAAGATAGACTTGATTGACCAGCTTCGGGCCGAGATGGATGAGGTTAAGGCTACGGCCGAGGCGCTGAGAGGTAGGATGGACCTGCTGGATTCGGAAAAGAGGCTACAAAAAAGGAGCTGGCATCGGTCAAGGACCATCTCCGGGTGGAAAAGGACAAGGCCGACAAGTGGTCTCGGCTAAATGATGAACTCCGGGCACAACTGAACTCAACTGTCACGGAACGGGATTCCCTCGGCCATGAATACACTGCGTTGAAGTCCAAATTTGAGGCAACTTCAATGGATTCCTTAGAAGTCGAGGAAATGTTAGCCCAGTATAAGGCTGGTGTAGAGATAGATGAGGCTCGCCTAAAGATAAAGATTGAGTATGTAAATGGGATATCTCGGCCGAGATCGAAGAAGCCAAGAGGCTCGAGGCCGAGGCAAATGAACTTTATGAGCCTAACGGTTCCGGTGCTGAGTCGAGCCCCGATGAAGATTAGGCATAGGTGCCTTAGTTTGGTTTTCCCTTGTACATTTTCTTTCTTGCTTGTTTTGAGGTGGTTTTATCGTGCCTTTATCAATATTGTTTTTTTTAATATATAAAATTTTCCATTTGGAAATACCATGTTTTTACTTTTTGGCATCTCTTTGCAATTTTTTGTTTGTGTATCATTCTTAATGCCTTAGCACATAATGAAACATAATCTAGAGTATATTTTCTTTGGAGAGTCGAATGATGGCAACTTCAGATTACTCGTGGCTTCGAGATTTCGATTAAATTGAAGACCTTTAAGATTCTTAAGTGTTTAAGTCATACATTGTTGATACCCAATTTTTCTTCATATTTCTCAAAAATACATATATACCTTAAAAATAGTGCATGATCATCAACAATTATTTTTTCATAATTTTCTATAATTTTTAAAGGGTTATAATCAATTTATTCCTGTATTCTTATTATATAAATAATTATTAATTGCATTTTTTAAAATAATTTTTACGATGATTTATCATTTAATTTTCACCATTTATATCCATATTAAGTTCTAAATATTTTGATGTATTTATCATAATTATATTTGCATCCTGAGGCTAAAATTGCATATTTTG
>ML417226.1:21416-40992 GCA_005239525.1 Nicotiana knightiana | reverse complement strand
TTTTTCCATTCTACTTCCCACTGAGGACAGTTTTTGATGAGATGGTCAGTCTTACCACATTTATAGCATCCCTCGTTGGTTGGCCTTTCTAGGGCTTTTGCTTTGTTGTAGTTTCCTCCTCTGGAGATGCGCTTCTTCCTCATGGGAAAGTTTCTGAATTCTTTGGTGATAATGGCCATATCATCATCCTCCAGATCTGCTCCATCAGTGATTCTTAGTGCTAGACTACTCTCCTTCTTTGGACCATCCATCTTCATTGTCTGCCTTCTCAGTTCATAGGCAGTGAGGTTTCCAATCAGCTCATCTAATCTCAGGGTTGCCATATTTTTGGATTCCTGGATAGCAGTGATTTTGCTTTCCCAGGAAATAGGCAAGACCCTTGTTAGGATCTTCTCAACCCTGTCCTCTTCAAGAATGACTCTTCCAAGAGACTTCAGTTCATTAGTCAAGGTTGTGAACCTTGTGTACATCTCTTGGATAGTCTCTCCTTCTTTCATAGTGAAGTTTTCATACTGAGAGTATAGTAGAGTACCTCTTGACCTTTTTACCTGAGGTATTCCTTCATGGGCTACTTGCAAGGTATCCCAGATCTCTTTGGTAGTGGTGCAGCTTTGGGTTCTGATGCACTCGTCTGGACCTAGTACACACTAGCCACTTTTTGGCCTTTGCATTCTTCTCCCATTTCTTCAGGTCCTCAGCAGTGCAATCAGCTCTAGTCTTTGGTATATCTATACCTTCAGCAGTCTTCATCATGGTAGCTAGAGGACCATCAGTGATTATGTCCCAGATTTCATAGTCTTCTCCAATCAGANATTGATGTTTTATACGTCAATACCACACAATTATATAAGTTAATTGTGAGGTACCCAATTTTTTGAGTGCTGTCTAACTGGAAGAACCTGGTTCTTCTTGATGTACTTACTTCTACTGTTGCGAATATCAAATGTAGTAAAGTAAAAACACAGAGATTTTTACGTGGAAAACACCTGGCTCAAAAGGTGAAAAAACCACAACCTACTCCTCAGTAGGATTTACTCAAACACTTCACTAAAACTCTGAGCCAAACGCACTTACAAAATAAACTCTTTTGTAATCCTAAGATTAACTCTAATCCCTTTGTAGTAACTAGCCCCTAGCTAATTTCTACAAGCTACAAGTTAACTCTAACTTGAACAATGCGTACCTATTACAATTGCTTCTATGAAAGCTGAAAAGATACAATATTAAAACTCCTACTACAATCAACTAGACTCAATAATTAATCATATGGAACTGGTTCTTCTAGTTGAAATGTAGCCTTTGAATTGCACAATGATTCTGCGAGAAAAATAACTCTGGGAACTTTGCTTTCAGATTTTGATTCACTTCAGCTTTTGTGCATTAAGAATTCCAGCAGAAATACATCGAGTATTTATAGAGTCAGTTGTTGAGCTTGTCGTCCAATTCTAGTCCAACTCTACCTGGGTGAACAAATTCGTATCAAACTCAACTTCCTTTCTTTTGTTACTTTCCTTGCTGAATTCGACTTCAATCTTCTCATCAGTTTGCAACCTTTTCGCATTAGGAGACAATCTCTTGGTTCATTGATATTTCACATTCACAAATATCTCCTATGTATATACGGTTCATGTGCCAGCTATTCAGTTCAAGATGTGTGCTCTGATGGACCTGGTTCAACTGGTCAGCCATTTGTCAATCTTCAAAACTATGTAGTGACATGGGTCAACATAAACTAAGTACCTCGATCAGAAATAATGGACACAAGCACACCATGCAGGCGAACAATCTCCCTGATGTAGATGTCTGCCAACCTCTCCAAAGAATACGAAACTTATACAGGAATTAAGTGTGCTGACTTGGTCAGCCTATCCATAATGACCCACACCGCGTCAAACATCCTCTGAGTCCGTGGGAGTCCAACTACGAAATCCATGGTGATACGCTCTCATTTCCACTCAGGAAGATCTGTTGCATCAAACCACCCGGTCTCTGGTGCTCATACTTAACCTGCATACAGTTCAAGCACCTAGCTACATATGCTACAATATCCTTCTTCATCCTCCGCCATAAATAATGCTTCCGCAAATCCAGGTACATCTTTCGGCGCCCGGATGAATGGAATACCGGGAACTATGGGCCTCCTGCAATATCAACTCACAAATGCCATCAACATCGGGTACGTAAATACGACCCTGCATCCTCAAAACTCCCTCGTCATCAACTATGACCTTCTTGGCACCTCCGTGCCGGACCGTATCTCTAAGAACACAAAAATGACGATCATCATACTGCCTAGCCCGAATACGATCATACAATGAAGAACGGGTCACAGTATGGGCCAAACACTGCCAGTCTCAGAAACCTCCAATCTCATGAAACGGTTGGCCAAAGCCTGAACATCTAAAGCAAGCGGTCGCTCTCCGAATGATAAATAAGAAAGACTACCCATACTGGCTGACTTCCGGCTTAAGGCATCGGCCACCACATTGCCTTTCCCCGGATGATATAAGATGGTAATGTCATAATCCTTCAGCAACTCTAACCATCTCCTCTGCCTCATGTTCAACTCTTTCTTCTTGAACATATACTGCAAACTCTTATGATCCGTGAACACCTCACATGGCACCCCATACAGATAATGCCTCCAAATCTTCAACGCATGAATAATAGTTGCTAACTCTAAATCATGAACTGGATAGATCTTCTCATGAACCTTCAACTGACGAAAAGCATAGGCTATAACCTTGCCATCCTTCATCAACACTGCACCAAGTCCCACCCGTGAAGCATCACAATACACGGTATATGGCCTTGAACCTGTGGGCAAAACTAACACCGGTGTCGTGGTCAAAGCTGCCTTGAGCTTCTGAAAGCTCGCCTCGCACTCATCCGACCACCTGAACTGGGCACCCTTCTGAGTCAATCTGGTCATCGGGGCTGCAATGGATGAAAAACCCTCCACAAACCGGCGATTATTAACCTGCTAAGCCCAAGAAACTCCGAATCTCTGTAGCTGAAGTGGGCCTAGGACAATCTCTGACTGCTGGAATCTTCTTGGGATCCAACTGAATAACCTCTGATGATACCACATGGCCTAGAATGCAACCGAACCCAACCAGAACTCACACTTGGAAAATTTGGCATATAACTGACTATCCTTCGGAGTCTGGAGANGAAGCACCCTGAAGCTGGTCGAATAAATCATCAATCCTCGGCAAAGGGTACTTATTCTTAATAGTAACCTTGTTCAACTGCCGGTAGTCAATACACATCCTTATTGAGCCATCTTTCTTCTTAACGAACAACACTGGGGTACCCCACGGAGAAACACTAGGCCTAATAAAGCCTTTATCCAACAAATCCTGCAATAGATCCTTCAACTCCTTCAACTCTGGTGGGGCCATATGATACGGCGGAGTAGAAATGGGCTGAGTGCCCGGAGCCAACTCTATGCAAAAGTAAATATCCCTGTTGGGTGGCATACCCGGAAGATCAGCAAGGAACACCTCTGGAAACTCACGAACCACGGGCACAGACGCCATAGAAGGAACCTCAGCACTAGAATCACGAACATAGGCCAAATAGGCCAAGCAACCCTTCTCAACCATACACGGAGCCTTCATATATGAAATAACTCTACCGGAAGAATCATGGTAGGGAGATAACCAATCCATCCCCAAAATAACATCGAAGTCAACCATATAAAGAAGCAAGAGTTCTACATGAGTCTCCAGACCACCAATAACCACTAATCATGAACGGCAGACTCGATCTACCACAATAGAATCACCCACCGGGGAAGACACATATACAGAAGTACTCAGGGAATCACCGGGCATGCTCAGATAAGGGGAAAAATATGAAGACATATGGGAGAACGTAGAACCCAGATCAAATAAAATCGAAGCATCTCTGCTGCAAACTGAAACCATACCTGTAATAATTGCACTAAAGGCCTCAGCCTTAGACCTGGCAGGAATAGCATAACACCGGGGCGGGGCCCCTCCAACCTGAACATCTCTAGGTCGGCCTACTGGGGGGTGACCTCTACCTCTCGAGGCCTGTCCTCTACCTCTATGAGTTCGACCTCCACCTCTGGCACCTCGACCTCCACCCCTAGTTGGCTGAGGGGGTGGGGGTGCACCTGATGCTGGGATCATAGCACGGGAACCCTGATACTGAGAACCACTAGAAGCTCGGTGGCAAAACCTGGAAACGTGCCCCATACCACCGCAAGTGTAACAAGATTTCTACTGCTGAGAATGCTGACCCTGAAACTGTCCATGTCGACTAGAATAACCACCCTGGAAGCTCTGAAGCGGCGGTGCACTGATATGAGCTGATGGTGCACTGTGGGATACCTGAAGCGCTGACTGGAATGGCCTAGGAGGATGACCTATGCCAAAGGAATCTCTGCCGCCAGATGAGGCACCACTGAATCGACCAGAATGGCGAGGTCTCTTGTCAGACCCCTGACCACTGCCCTGTGATAAGACCATCTCAATACGCCTGGCCACATTGGCCGCCTCCTGGAATGAAATATCAGTACCTGTCTCTCTGGCCATCTGGAGTCTAATAGGCTGAGCTAGACCCTCAATAAACCTCCTCACCCTCTCACGATCAGTGGGGAGTATCATGATAGCATGTCGGGCCAAAGTAATGAACCTTGTCTCATACTGTGTAACAGTCATAGATCCCTGCTGGAGACGCTAGAACTACCTCCGAAGAACCTCTCTCTGAGTAACTGGTAGAAACTTCTCCAAGAATAACTCGAAGAACTGAGCCCAAGTCAATGGCGAAGACCCAGCTGGTCTGGTCAAACAGAAATCCCTCCATGAAGTCTTGGCGATACCAGAAAGACGGAATGTAGCAAAATCAACTCCATTGGACTCCATAATGCCCATGTTCCGAAGAACCTCATAGCAACTGTCCAAGAAATACTGGGGATCCTCTGATGGTGCACCAGTAAATGTAGTAGGAAATAGCTTGGTGAACCAATCCAGTCTCCACAAAGTGTCGGCAGACATAGTTGCCCCCTCAACTGTCTGTGCCACAAAACCCGGCTGAGCTGCTCTAGCTGCCTGAGGTGCTGGGGTCTGGAACTGAGGAGCTAGCTGCTCTGATGTGCGGGTAGCAGGATTCTGGGTCCCTCCCCCAGCCTGAGAGACGGCTGGTGCAGTAGGAAAGAGACCGGCCTGAGCCACGCTCTCCATAAGGCCCACTAAACGGACCAGAGCATCCTGAAGAACCGGGGTGGCAATGAACCCCTTTAGGACCTGAGCTGGTCCAACTGAAACTGCCTGAGTAGGAATTCACCGGCAAAGTCTACATGTGGGTCTTCTACTGGTGTTGCTGCTCTGGGCTGAGCCCTGGCTCTGCCTCGGCCTCTAGCACGGCCTTGTCCTCGTCCTCGGCCCCTCGTGGGAGCTGCAACAGGAGGATCACGCTGTTGATCGGTAGATGAGGAAGCATGCATTCTCGCCATCTGCTAGAGAATAGAATAGAAAATCAGTTAGCATTTAGAATTCAAACCGCACGACGGAGAAGAAGGAATGTGAAGTTATTCCTAACTTTGCAGCCTCTGGGGGATAAGTACAGACGTCTCCGTACCGATCCCTCAGACTCTACAAGTTTGTCCGTGAATTGTGAGACCTAGGCAACCTAGTGCTCTGATACCAGCTTGTCACGACCCGAAATCCCACCTTCAGGCCGTAATGGCGTCTAATGTTGAACCCGCTAGACAAGCCAACGGTGTAGGTTAAGTTTACCTGTTTACAATTGAAATAACAATAATATCTAGAACAAGTATGATTAAAGAATGCGGAAGACTACTAAATCCAAGAATTTTAACGATGAATCTCATAAAAACTTCCTCAATTACAACCCAGAAACCGGTATCACAATCTTATGAACAGTCTAAGATTTTTCTAAATACAGTGTTCTGAAATAAGTGAATACAACTGTCTTGGAATTACAGGATAAGACAGAAAATGAGAAAAAGGATAAGAGGTGACGCCAAGGCCTGCGGACGCCTGCAAGACTACCTCGGTGTCGTCGTGGACTGAAGGATACTCCCTCGCTCAATGTCCACTGGGTCCGGCTCCGTAATCTGCCCCAACATAAAGAAGTGCATGTGTAGCATCAGTACAACCGACCCAATGTACTGAGTAAGTGCCGATCCTAACCTCGACGAAGTAGTGACGAGGCTAGGACACGACAAACAATATCACATGTGTAGTTTAAATAAGATATAATAGGAACTAACCACAAGAAATAAACAGTAAGTACAATAACGGGGGAAACATGTTAGGGAAAAGGGATAGCAAGTACTAAAATGACGGAACGAAATAACAGTCCAAATATCCGAAAATAATAATGGGGATTGACAACACGAATTAGACAGTGAAGAGAAACGGCACGGCATGTCCCCTCGTGCATATTCTTAGCATAACACGGCACGGTATGTCCCCTCGTGCGTAACAATATAAAATAAATATGGCACGGAATGTCCCCTCATGCATAAACAACATAAACATGGCACGGAATGTCCCCTCGTGCAATAAACATCACAATCGCGGCACGAAATGTCCCCTCGTGCATAAACAACATAAACATGGCATGGAATGTCCCCTCGTTCATAAACATCACAATCACGGCACGGAATGTCCCCTCGTGCATAAACATGGCACGGAATACCCCCTCGTGCATAATAACACAAAACAACAGTTGGCATGGAAATCAACAAATAAGAAACCTTAAATGCACGGAATAATCAACAAGAATAATACCGTCCCGGCAAAGGACACAGTTATAACCAATCCTACACATGTGTATAATACAACATAATGTTCCTCAACCGATCAACTTCTCAACAATACCCACATCTAAGAATTTCCACCAAATGAATAGCTATCAAAATTGATATTAAACCCATAAACATAATAAAAGCCAAACAATATCATATAATTGCAAATTTCCGACTCACGGTCATGCTTGACAACAACATACAGGTACTCGTCACCTCACATATACATTGAACATGGAATAAACACGTAGCAATTAGGACTCAATACATATTCCCTCAAGCTAAGGTTAGGCCAAACACTTACCTCGGCTCCAAGAATACAAATCAAGCCTCTAGCACCGCTTTTCCTCTCGAATCTGACTCTGAAACAATCGTATCTATGAATAATCGACTCAATAATATCAATAAATGCTAAACAATTCAATTTCAATGCTTAAATATAGATTTTCCAACATTCCTCCAAAAATTCCAAAATTCGATCCTGGGCCCGCTTGGTCGAAACACGAGGTTCGGACCAAAACCCGTTCACCCATTCCCCCACGAGCCTGAATATACAATTTGTTTTGAAATCCGACCCCAAAACGAGGTCAAATTCCCAAAAATTCGAAAAGCCCTAACTTTACCCAAAAACCCAACTTTCTACCTTTAATTCCATGATTTTAGGCCTAGAATCTAATAAATGTTGATGAAAATGGAAGAAAGCGAGGTTATAATTACTTACCTAAGAGGCTATGGTGATGGAGCTCTTCAAAGGTCGTCTATGGATTTTGTGGAAGAAGAGGGTTTATGAAATTTTGCAAAATCCCGTAATGAAACATTCTGTTTTTTATACTTGAAATAACTGGGTGAAAATGACATATGCGATCGCGGATTAAGAGCTGTGATCGCATAGAGGACCGTCTATTTAAGCTACGCGATTGCGGAGTACCTATTGCGATCGCACAGGCTCCCTAACCCCCACCAATTCGATCGCGGGAAAAGACGTGCGGTCGCACAGAACAACGGATCAGCCCCCCCAGACTACCCCTACACTATGCGATCGTGGGGCACACTATGTGATCGCATAGTGTCACATAACATCACCCTCAGCACAAAGCTATGCGATCACGGAATGACCTATGCGATCGCATAGAGTAAAACATCAGACACCAGAAAACTACACTCACACCAGATTTTTCCTAGTTTTAGCACTCCGACACCTACCCGAAATTCACTCGAGCTCTCGGGTCTCAAAACCAAATACAGACACGATCTCATAAACATCCTACGGACTTATTCAAGTAATCAAAATATCAAAATAACATCATAAACATCGAATTAAGTCTCAAAATCAATGAAATTCTTTTAAACTTCAAAAACATCTAATTTTTCCATTTTTGTCCGAATCACCTCAAACTAAGTCCGTTTCTTACCAAATTTCACCGATAACACCATTAAATGCTACCAGACTGAGAGTATTTATTGCATCTTTACGAGTGTCATTCTTTTCGGTGACAAACAGGACAATTGCCTTCGTTTTTAACTATCCTCCGTCTTAGTTTCCACGTGTCACTCTCTTAAGCGGCCACTTAGCATAGGATATTTTACCCTACACATATACTAGTAAAACTATATTTTGTCGCATTAAAGTAATTAAACTCTATGCACTATAACAGTAAAGTCAGCCAAAAATAACCACAATATCTGCTCTGAATTCAATATAATTACCGTGAGAGCACTATATCCACAGGAACACTTGCAGAATACAGGTTGGACAAAAGACTATGGAAGAGGCTAATTCAATGGGTGAAAATGTGCAATGTAGGTATGATGAAAGAAAATAATTGGCACCAGCAGTACCAATAATGGTTAGTGAAGAATGCAAAGCAAAGTCTAAACATATGCAACTATTTAGGATGATATATGCTGAAAATATGTACTACGTTGTATGGGGTGAAAGAAATGGTAGAATCTTTGACAGAAATGAGTAGAGCATATAAATAACCTCTGTGTGTAATGTGAGAGCACCAATTTCGATCAAGAGTTTACTGCAGAAGATTGTAATTTTAGTGTCTACATTGGGTTATGAGATAGGAGATTAAGAAGAAACCCACCCTATCATGAGTTGTGCTTCTTAATTACATTAGGTCAAAAAAGCAACTTATGTTGTTTGTAAGATAGTTTTATTTTCAGAGCAACTGGATGAGTTGTAGTTAAGGTGCGTTTTGTAAATACTAATCTGATGATTAATATAAATACTTAATTTCAAAAAAGTTATTCATTATGACAATAAAGTCATTTTAATGGGAAAGTTTTATCGTTATAGTGAGCATAGTTCAATAATAACTCCACTATAGTTGTTAAAGATAGGTCCACAAGAATTCGAGTGTACTGCATATATAGTTGAACATTTTGTAGGTTTTGTGCATCATTCTTAGTCCTAAAAATCCAAAATAAAAGTGAATAAGATTTTATGCGTAAAGGCTAAAGTTGAGATACAATGTGATATAGCACTCCTCTTTTAGCAATCATGTCTCAGTTTCTGAATATTTATCCCAATCTTTATTAAGATAAGAAAAAATCCCCACTCTTTGCTGGGTGAAGAGTTAATTTACAATATAGTTGCAACTTTATCCTATATCATTTTGGTGCAACGTTCCAATTACATTACAAGTTCACTCTCACCTTATAATATTCCCAAGAAGAGAAAAAAATTTACTCAGCATTTTTGTTTAATTGTGTGACCAATTCATTTAAACTTTATGCTTTTATAGAACAAACATATTTATTTATCTAGTTTGCAACACTCATGATCAAATTCGACCCTTATATATATGTAAAATTTAATTTTCAATACAGACAAAATGAAATATCATACATTTAGGTAGAAGGTAAATTAATAAGAGTTCTAATTTATGAGTAATCTTTTAATACATTTACTAGAGAGGAATAGAAAGGAGTAAAGCATTTAATAAGAGATATTTTGAAAGGTAAATTAAGAGGGTAAAATAATTTTAATTAAAAGTCTTCACAAATATAAATATAAATAATATATGATATATGATGATTTATTTTTATAGGTTGAATATGTTTTTAATGGAATCATAGACCTCGTAGGTGCTCTAAGACCTCATTTGTTTGCACTCAAATGTTAAGTGCATTTGTTTTTAAAGTTTGAATCTTAAAATTATTCACATCTTAATCATTAAGTGTGTTTATTTTTTTTTACTTCACAGCCACTTAATGGGTCTGAATAGGTCTGTATGATTAAGATCTATAACATAGACTTGATTTAATTAAGATGCTATCATCCATATTCATTATTAAATGCCGCCACCGCCTACCATTATCAACTACCACTATGATGCCGCCACCCACCATAATCATCAATCATCAACTATCGCCACTATTATCGACTATCACCACCTACCATCTCCGTCATTGCCGCCATCATAATTTTCAACCACAATCAACACTCATTCACCTCAACTACAACAACTAATTACCCTATCGATATCAACAACCACAGCCGGCACTGCCCATCATTATAACATACCACCACCCACTACCACTTTTCTCAATCACAATTATACTACTTTCCTCAATCACAACTACCACCACTACCCGCCATTATTAACTATCACCATCCACCACCGCCATCCTCAATCATAATCGCCACCATTACCAATCACCACTAGCTCTACCCTGAACCACCATTATAAACCACAACTACCATCAACCACCGCATCTAGTCGGCATTTACCCGTTAGTCATCACCACCAACAACTATCATATTTTTAAAAACTATATATATTATTAATAGAATATTAGAATAATTAGTATTTCATTTGAATTTTATCTTTATTAATTTTCAAATAAAAATAAATCTTATACATTCAGATGTTAAATCAAACAGTCTTAATCATTTAGTATTCAAATCTTAATACGCATCTTAATATTCAGTTGTGTGTTCAGATTCAGATGTCTTAATCTTAATACACATCTTGATATTCAAATGTGTATTCAAATTCAGACGTCTTAATCTTAAAAAAAAAAAACAAATGAGTCCTAATATAGCGTTAAATACTTAAATTGAATGAATCTCCTCGTATCAGCTTAAATTAAACTGTGAAAAATTAAGATATATCTTTTGTAAAGAAATTTGAGGTTAATGTCCCCTTTTTAGGTCATTGTTTAGAGTTTGTTCAAATTTAAAAAAAATTGTACAAAGATAACTCGTAGAAATTATCCTTTCGAATAATTTTGACTTAGGTTTATATTTGGTAAAAATTGCATGGGGGCGCTCAAACCTTTTAACTTATACCCGTTTTGCTTTTTCGTTTGTATTCGTATCCATTTTTTTTGTTAAAAGCATTTCAAAAAGACGATTTTGCCCTTCAGGACTACTGACAAAACTGTGGACTGTAGGACAAAACTTCAGCATGTTTTGGCATGAAGTTTTAGCAAATGAACTGAATAACTTAAGCATGTTTAGTCTAGTTTTAGCAAATGAACTAAATAACTTAAGTATGTTTAGTCTAAAATTTTAGCAAATGAAATAAATAACTTAAGCATGTTTAGTCTGAAGTTTTAGCAAATGAACTAAATAACTTAAGCATGTTTAGTCTGAAGTTTTAGCAAATGAACTAAATAACTTCAACATGCATTAGCAAAAACTCATTAGAAAATTACATACTGCAAGACAAAAACTTAAGCATGTTTAGATTGAAGTTTTCGTAAATGAACTAAATAACTTCAGCATGTTTAAACTGAAATTTTAGCAAATGAACTAAATAACTTCAGCATGTTTAGACTGAAGTTTCAGATAAAACTCATAACAAATTGTAGACTGCAGGATAAATAACTTTAGTATGCATTAGCATGAAGTATTAGCTTCAATGTAAAACAAATTCATGCTATATTAGCATGAAGATTTAGCTTCAACATGAAACAACTTCATGCGACATTACCATGAAATTTTTAGCTTCAAGGTGAAACAACTTCATGCAAGTGTGATTCTCAAGATGAATCTGGACAAGTTTCTGGTTTTTTGATAAAGCTGCTGAGAGGAGAGGAGGAGATCGTTTTTCATGAATGAGGTTGCAGATCACGCGATTTATCTAGGGTGTAATTGACATATTACTACGAATTTTTTGTCAACTGACTACCAAATCAATAATTTAAGATAGGGTACAAGTTAAAAGGTGGCACAAATATAGGGTACGATTGCAAATTCTTCTTATATTTGCTCATATAATTTTCAGTTTGTTCACAAGATATTATAGTCTAACATTTATAATAACTTACAAATTTTCTTGATTATGGTCTAATATTTCTCATAAGATTTTCAGTTTGCTAAAGAAGATCTTTAGACCGTAGTTTAAAAGGTCCTTTAACTACAAGAGAAATAAAAAAAAAGGTCATTTGCTAAACAATTAATACAAAAAGGAATAAACTGATAGTTCCCGAAATTTGAAGGAAAAATTATGCTGGATGGATGTTTTTAAAACCATCACTAATATTTTGACCACGAAGCACCAGAAAATCACCATCCACCAGGATTTGAGTGTTACAGTGATCACCAGGATTTAGAGTCGCGGCTTGGCCCGTTGGGCCAGCCTGTAATTTAGTAAGGTTGGGCTAGAGTTTTTTTAGTCCATTTAAAAATAAGGCTTTTAAGTCTGGCCCGAGTAAGTCTGTAGCCCGTGAAGCTTGACTGAGGCTAGACTGGGCCGGCCCGTGGGCCTAATAAAGTTTTTAATTAAAATATATGAAATATATAACGTATACTGCATCTAGCTATGGAAAGTCAGAATTGGATCTTTACTTAGAGGAACTAAAACTTGATCTTGAGAAATTCCAAGAGATGGATGTTGTCATGTATTGAAAGGAGCATTTTAGAAATATCCCAATCTTTTAGTGATGGCGAGTGATGTACTTAGTATTTCTATTACCACTGTAGCATCAGAATTAGCATTTAGCATTAGTGGACATGTTTTGACAAAGTACAGAAGTTGCATCCATCGTGAAAATATCCAAACACTTGTTACTACTCGAAATTGGGTGCACGGCTTTTCCCAAACTCAAACTCGTAATATATTTTTTTACGTGAATTTAAATATTATTAGGTTTTAGAATTTAATTATTCTTAATATTTAACTATATATTGCATATGAATTGTAGATGTAGATGAAAGTGAAGATGTTAAGACAACCTTGTTACAAGCAGATTTCAAATGTGTTTGATGAAAATGACATGTTGTATATCCTATAAGCATCATGGACGTTCTCTTGAAAAGTTTGTTTTGAGTTTTGACTTTTAGTGAATGAAGTATAGTCTTGTCTTTTATTTTTTAGTGTTTATTATGATATATTAGAACAGTATAAAAGATTATTAAGTTTTGCAAAAACTTTCCTATAAAATATTTTTAGCGTTTAAATATTTATGTTTTTTTAGGTTATAACTTAAAGAAAAAATATAAAATTATATTTTAAAAAATTTGGGCCAGCCCGAGGGGGCCCGTGACCCACATAGAGCTGGGGTGGGCTGACCATTATAAGGCCCGTCAAAATGGTGGGCTAGCCCAGGCCAGCCCAGGCCAGCCCTTCAATTGCTAAAGCCCACGTGGGCTGGGCTGGGCTAACCCGGCCCGGCCCATATTGACAACTCTACCAGGATTTGACCAGAAATTCTGATGATCTTTAGGAATGCACCTTAAAATTCTGGCATTGGCTATATTCACAAATCTCTTATTGTCGGAATCAAAAAATCAATAGTTGTTCAACTATAGGATTTGGCATGACATGACAGCTAGGTCCAACAATTGGCATAAAAAAGCCAATATTTTAGGACTTGGCATATGGTAGCTTATAGTTATTCTCTCTTTTAATGGTTCAATCACCATTCTAAAAATACACCCCATCAAAATTATCTTCCTTAAAAATAGCAAAAAATATTAAAATCGTCTCTCTCTCTCTCTCTCTCTCTCTCTCTCTCTCTCTCTCTCTCTCTCTCTCTCTCTCTCTCTCTCTCTCTCTCTCTCTCTCTCTCTCTCTCTCTCTCTCTCTCTCTCTCTCTCTCTCTCTCTCTCTCTCTCTCTCTCTCTCTCTCTCTCTCTCTCTCTCTCTCTCTCTCTCTCTCTCTCTCTCTCTCTCTCTCTCTCTCTCTCTCTCTCTCTCTCTCTCTCTCTCTCTCTCTCTCTCTCTCTCTCTCTCTCTCTCTCTCTCTCTCTCTCTCTCTCTCTCTCTCTCTCTCTCTCTCTCTCTCTCTCTCTCTCTCTCTCTCTCTCTCTCTCTCTCTCTCTCTCTCTCTCTCTCTCTCTCTCTCTCTCTCTCTCTCTCTCTCTCTCTCTCTCTCTCTCTCTCTCTCTCTCTCTCTCTCTCTCTCTCTCTCTCTCTCTCTCTCTCTCTCTCTCTCTCTCTCTCTCTCTCTCTCTCTCTCTCTCTCTCTCTCTCTCTCTCTCTCTCTCTCTCTCTCTCTCTCTCTCTCTCTCTCTCTCTCTCTCTCTCTCTCTCTCTCTCTCTCTCTCTCTCTCTCTCTCTCTCTCTCTCTCTCTCTCTCTCTCTCTCTCTCTCTCTCTCTCTCTCTCTCTCTCTCTCTCTCTCTCTCTCTCTCTCTCTCTCTCTCTCTCTCTCTCTCTCTCTCTCTCTCTCTCTCTCTCTCTCTCTCTCTCTCTCTCTCTCTCTCTCTCTCTCTCTCTCTCTCTCTCTCTCTCTCTCTCTCTCTCTCTCTCTCTCTCTCTCTCTCTCTCTCTCTCTCTCTCTCTCTCTCTCTCTCTCTCTCTCTCTCTCTCTCTCTCTCTCTCTCTCTCTCTCTCTCTCTCTCTCTCTCTCTCTCTCTATTCTCTTATAGTAGTATCCGAAAAAAACTCCCAAATACTTTTTAATTATTCTCTAGTTTTTTATCTATATATCCAAATATATATAAAACATTAATAATTATATTATTTGTATATCAAAGTCTATAACATTGTAATAATGTGTATATCAAAAAAGTATATTAAATTTTTATTTTCCTTCTTTGTATAACACATTTCAGATTGAAAACACAAGTTCAAAACGACTTCGCATATGTATCTCCTATTGTATCTCGTATATATTTCTATGTACATCACTGATATCTCATGTATATCATGTGTATCTTAGGATATTCATGGAAATTTGTGTTATATATACGATGTACAATGCGATATACACGACCGTCCATAAAAACAATTGTGTTGTATATATGCTATACAAAGTGATATACACAAACATCCTTACAAATCTTTGTGTGATATACATTGATGAACACGATATACAACGTGATATACACACATCACAGTTGGATTTTAGGTCTGAGTTTTTACCCGAAACTAGTCTGAATCACTTCTAATCTTGCTCAAATTTTTTATATAGCCTCTTTTCCGTATTTTCAACTAATTTCAATCGCACTCACTCGTTCAATCCGACCAAACTAAGAATAGAGAAGAAAAACAAAGTTGAAATATATTTTGGCATCTCTTGGTTTTTGCTTCTAATTTTCTCTGATGTGAGATCAACCTTACCTTTTCATCCCATTAATTTTTTTGCATAATTTGCAAGAATTTTTGCTAAACTATGAGAACGAAAGAGATGAGATAGAAGAAGAAATACAAGGACAGAAAAGAGGAGGGAAGCAGTGAACAAGAAGAGAAGTGAGCAGAGAAGAAGGGGGAGGGAGGGAAGCAGACGGTTTGGGGCCAATTGTTTGAGAGAGAATATATAAAGGAGTATTTTTTTAGGATTTGTCTATATAATGCTAATTGTTCGGGGCTATCTTTGCAAAATCTAATATATCTAAAAAAAGATTGTCAATTCATGTTATGTGTTATCATAGGAGGACAACTTTTGTTCAATTTAAAGGGTCAAATTGTGTTTGACAAACACGGGGCTTTTGCATCCGTACCCACTTTTTGTGCCACGTTTTAACTTATACCCGCTTTGTAAAAAAAATTGCATCCGTACCCGCTTTTGCGCATAACTTCAGCATGCGAAGCTGAAGTAGCAAAGACAATCATGCAAAACTTTAGCATTCTAGTAGACGGGCCTGAAGTAGTTTGCGAACTTCAGCTCTAGTTCTTCAGCTCTAGTAAATGGGAACTTTAGTTCTAGAGCTGAAGTTTTTGTCTTTGTAAATGAGGAACTTCATCCCCAGTTATAAAGACAAAAACTTCAGCATACGGGGCTGAAGTTCCCCAGTTATAAGACAAAAACTTCAGCATTGTAAATGGGGAACTTCAGCATACGGGGCTGAAGTTCCCAAGTTATAATGACAACGACTTCAGCATACGGAGCAGAAGTTCCCTAGTTTACAAAGACAAAACTTCAGCTCTTTTGTCTTTGTAACTGGGGAACTTCAGCTCCGCATGCTGAAGTTGTTGTCTTTATAACTTGGGAATCGTAACTGGGAAACTTCAGCTCTTTTGTCTTTGTACCTGGGGAACTTCAGCCCCGTATGCTGAAGTTTTGTCTTTATAACTGGAGAACTTAAGCTTAACTGGTGAACTTCAGCTCAGCGAGGGAAAGGAGAGCTGAAGTTATTTAAAAAGTGAGTATAAGTTAAAAGTTTTAAAAAAAGCGGGTATAGGTTAAAAGGGGGCGACCAAATAGGGTGCCCGCGCAATTTTTACGACAAACACTTCGTACCTATTGGGTCTTTTTGGGCTAATTGAGGATGGATACACAGGTCCATTGGGCCTATTTCTTTTTATCAGTTATATACTACGTGGGCTTCGTTTCCAACTTCCGATCAACCCATCAGTCGCATTTGATCGGAAACCATGGACTGCGCCGGCAGCGGAAGCCAAACCCCATGTTCGGGTCCGGCTACAAGACGATGCGGTCGCTGCGGAGCCGTAGCTTATTGCTCCATCTCTCACCAGGTTTGCATATCCAATTGTAGTAATTAGCTCTCCAAATAGTAATAGTCTAATTCCTTTTTGAAACAAAGGGATAATTTTACTAGTTTTGTTTTCAGGTTGCACACTTGAATGTACACAAGAAAGAGTGTAAAAGGTTAGACCAGCAAATGAAGCAAGCTCATGTTGTGAGTGATTTCCCCTTTACATTTTCTGAAGAAGCTACTGTTCAGGTAACCTGTGAATAAAATTATGATTTAAGTTATGAATATTGACTACTTATTCTTGGAAGTTGCTTAGGTAAATACTTGTGGTGTTTTAATTATAGGTGTGTGATAAACGCATGACAAGGTGTTCATTCTTGATAAAACTGGGAATTCACCGTGTAGGAATGTGGTTGTTTGAATGTAGCTGTGGGGCGTCTGCTACATTGAACTGCTCGAGGTTGGTTTCTATTGTCATGATAAATTGTTCTCTTGTTGATCCTATCTTCTTTCAGCCTAAGCCTAACCGGAGACTGAGCTAGCATTTTAACTTTATGGGTTCTAAATTGTAGGATAGCGATCTTTGTACATATTTAATGAATTTCTTAATACAAATACATAGCTTGGACTAAAGCTACTGGGTTTGGTCGAACTTGTAGGTCGGCTTCTAGTTCCGCCATTGAGCCTAACTAATAACAGCCTTTATATTTACAGTGCCTAAGAAGATGGTTATGTATCCTCTTTGTGTGAACTTAAGTAATTCCATATTTGTATCCCCACTACCTATGTTCTTTTGTATATAGTAGTATTTGTCTAGGAAAAAGGGTCAAATATATCCCTCTACTTTGGTTTATCGTTCACATCTACCCTCCATTCTCTATCGGGACATATCTACCTGTGCTGTTAGTCAAACTTTTTAAAAATGCCCTCCACCTAACGGAAAGTCACCAAATTAAAAAAATACCTATTTTTTTAGAACTCATTAATAACCCGTTAAACCCCTTTTATTTACTGCACTTTTTCCTCGCATATTAGTTATTTCCTTCGTAGTCGTTTGTTGAACTCAAGAAGTGAAAGACATAAAAATACCGATAATCATATATTCATTTATACATTGAGTCCCAATTCTTTTAATATCCTTATTATATGTTTATTATATTCTACCGTTTTCAATTTTCTTTTTTTCTTCTAGCTTCTCGCTTTGTTTTTTTCACCTTGTCGAGTTGTACCGAGTATTCATCATGATATTTTTTTCCACCATGACTTAAATATTTATAGCATCTTATTAGGTTGCCAGTTCTAAAGTCTTAAGGCAGCTACCAAAGTATTTCTTCGTCCAACAATGAGCCTTTGTTGATGAGTATTCATGCACCATGATTTTCTTATTCTGCTTTAAGCATTTGGGCAACAAGTAATTATCGTCAAATCACGCCTTAAGAACCAAAGTTAGACTCCAAGATATAGGATAGGATACTCACAATTCTTAGTAACAAGTGAACAAAAATTAGAAAATAATTAGAGGAGATTCAGTTTAATATCAAGCTACAGTCCAAAAAATTCATCAAGAATGAAAGAAAGTACACCACCAAGTTGGAAAGTAACTTAATAACCTAAGTACACTACCTTCATGTTTTAACCAAAAACAAATATTTAAGTATATATCAGTTGTTACCAACTTACAAACCAACGGTCAAGTTTGTATTACATTAGACAAAGGGATGCCATATTATAACTACACAAAAAAAAAACAATCGAAAGTGGTAACATGACATCCTAATGCCACCATGAACAACTAATAACCAAAATATAAGTTCTTACTAATCATACTTCCACCACCATTGTTGGTCTCTCTCTAAATGAATAAAATGTGTTAAGACGTCTCAGAAATCTAGGTTCCGTATTTTTAAATGATGGTTTTAACGGGTTTGGGTTAATGAATTTTTTAAAAATGATTATTTTATTAATCTGATGGCTTTCCGTGGGGTGGAGGATATTTTTTATAAAGTTTGGCTAACGGTAAGGGTAAATATGAATCGATAGTATAACAGAGAGTAGATATGAACAATATACTAAAGTAAAGAGGTATATTTGGCCCTTTTCCCATTTGTCTATAATCAAGCTTTATACTTGTCATAGATAAAGTTTTCTGTGTACTATATATTTGAATGTGTTCTTTGCATTGTTCGTGTCTTTCTCGAATTAAAAGGTTCTATTTGATCTCTGCTGCTATGCGCATATAAAGAAATACTTCTAACCTAGGTCACACTTGGAATCTTATCCTTCATTTTTGTTATTAGGCTTATTGAAGGCTGGAACTTATCTAGTACATTGTGTCCTTGTAGAGGTACTTGTAGTTCTTGAAGCGACCATTACATGAATGCAATGCTACTCATGGATGCTAATTGATAATAGTATTCACATGCAGAGCCATCCACTGCATTACCAGAGCTACTTAGTGGTTGGAAGGAATACTATGAATGGAGGTGCATTCCGCTATATTCTCCTGTTGCCGTGCTACTTCACTGGGTAAGTTGGCTGTATACAAATATTAAATGAATGGATTTGTAATGGCCGTATTACTTAGGCGATATGCTTTTTTTGCCGTTTTGCATTATTGTTTCTCCCATATAGCCATTCCATCTAAGGACATTATGCTTATATGGTCTTTGGCGATATGAGCAAGATGTTGTATAAATTGTTTGTGATGCTATTGAAATGTCAATCTTTGGAGAAATCAATTGTGAAGCTCACTTACTCATTTGTACTGCTATCCTTCTCTTGCTTTTTCCAGCCATTGACGCTGTATTGGGCTATTAAGCTAGCAGTTCAAGGAAACCTGATTCCTAAAATAAGTAATGAGCTACGCATACATTACTTAGGTACTCTCTTTTCTTCTGAGCTTTATACGGGGTCTGTCTGTTCCCCCCCCCC
>ML417226.1:0-20764 GCA_005239525.1 Nicotiana knightiana | reverse complement strand
CCCCTCTCTCTCTCTCTCTCTCTCGCCATAAAAACTGACAAATGACATTTAGAGCTAATGCCACTGCTCGTTCTTCATCTCCTTTTGGAGCTAGTTTTTCAAGGGCTCATTATCTTGATACTAAAGTTTAGCTCTTTCTCTGGTTTGAAATGTGAAGGTCCTGAAAAAGAGCTTCATCAGCTTGCAGCTTTCGGTGAACTGCATGCAATTTTTCCTGATGTTCGAATGTATATAGATCTTGTGGGACCTGCAATTCCAGAAGAAAGGTTTGTTGCCCTCCTTTATTTCATGTTTCTAGTTTACTTATTTTTCACTGCAAGTTCTAGTTAATTAGCAGACTAAATTTACAAAGTATACAACTAACAGCAGGAAAGGAGAGTAATATCATTGACCTCATTGTGAAGTCCATGAACTATTACTGCACTTATAATCTTTTCGTGTATGGAACATTAGCGGATTAAAGACACTTGGTTCTCATTCTGCTGAAAGGAAATGATTTGCATTGTTAATTCTTGGAAGAATCTTAAATGTGGGAAAAGGGAGTTGTAAATTGATGGCTTTTGGAATAAAGAAGTTTAAAAGAACTTTTAAAAAAAGGTTAGGAAAGAAAGATGTACTTGGGAGGATAGATGCTTGATACATCGCCCTTGGTTGGGCTCTATAAGCCACAATCATCTTTAGTGAATAATGACTGCTACAGACCTAATGGTAGCAGATGATGCTAGCAGAAAGTGATTAGAGTGGGTTACCCCTTGCCAGTTTACTAGACATGATCCATCATTTGAAACCTCGGCAACTGATAACGTTCTACCTGTTAAACTATATGATACATCACATTCACACTAACTTCTGACTTTCTTTTATTGTATTTTCTATAGTTCATGCGTATCTTGTTTATCTTTTGCAGATTTTTTATATTCACATTGCTCGATGTACCTTTAATAAATTAAACTCTTTTGCTTTTAATGATGATTAGGAATGGTGCGCGAATTGAACTTCATGATTATGCTCATTGTACAGAGACCAACTACAAATGTAAATGTTCGACTGAGAGTTTTGGCCGGACGTCATTGTCAAGTGGATCTTCAGCCATTAAATTAAAGCTTCATGCTGGTTATTATCATGATTGTTATGAAAATATCATTAAGGTCATTCAAACAGTGTTTGCCTTTGCTTGTACATTTCCTTATTATGGTTGGGTTTTACTCAAATTTTGTATACCTTGTCAGGGTTCTCCTCCTAATCTAATTATCGCACCAAATGCTGGTGTCGCTGCTTACAGAAGCTGGTTACCAACCATTGTAAGTCATTGGAATTCAGTACTTCATTTCAGCTTGTGTATCTAGTGCTTAGTTGTGTATATTAGGATCGAACATGAGATGTCAGCTTTTACCTTTATGATTTTGCAACAGTGCATAAAGCTAGCCAGATTTGGTGTTGGTAAATATTTCGTTTTGTTTTTTCCTTTTTAACTTTTCATCCAGGAGCTGATAAAGGAGATCAAAGTTCCTGCATTTTTCTCTGATTACTGTGAAGAAGCTTGTAATCTAGCAATTAGTTGCATAAGCTCAGTGACTGACGCTTCTCCTATCGTTCCTGTTAGTTATTTGTCTCACCAATTTTTTCCAAATTTTGTTCTTAAAGATGTACAGTATACTGTTTCTAATGTATTTCATTATATTGAACTTGTTTCTTGCTTTGCAGATCCAATTAAATCCTTTTAGGCAACCCTTTGCAGTAGAAGACAGTGCCTTGTTTCTTCCATGCTACTCAAATTGTTTCATCTTTGGGATTTGAAGTTAGCTTCTTAAAGTATCTCAAGGATGCAATGGCTTGACTCTATTAAAACATGATAGCAGATTGAATATAATGTTGTTGTGTATTATACTGCTAGTGTCGACCTCAACTTGTTCGAGATTAAGACGTAGTTGTTAATTGTATTACACTGCTAGTGCTAGATGCAATTTTTTTTTTTTTTGTTGTTCACCTTACACTATTCAGATAGATTATACAAAATTCTTTCTGTATTTTGACCCCCCAAATATGTCAATTTTTTGTGTACTCTTTGATCCGTTTTAATTAATACAGTAACAAACAGCCGAATAATTTAAACAGACAGGAGCCTGCACTAACCTTGAGAATTACGAAAGAGAAAGTCAATGACGTGCTTAACATTTTAAATTTGAAGTCTTCTTGAAATTAGGGAAAGAAATATTATTCTATGTAAGAATGCATCCATGATCCATTGGAGGTTGTTTTCCAATCGTATAATAAATTTATGAATTGATGGCATAATAATCATCCTTAATGAATTATATTTTCTCTAGAGTGATGTTATCATAGAAATTCTATGACGTACACAGGTCTAAAGTTCATGGATTTTACAGGAATAAAGTAACATAAATAATTTAACATGTTTTGGAAGACAAAACAAGTCTCTGCAAATGGAATTTTAACTTTGTCGTAATTGGATTTGGAATGTATTCATAAAGGATTCCAAACTTATTTATTTATTATTTAAAGAAAAGAACAGTTAATAAATGTAGTCCAAAATTAAATTTCCCTTTCGTTCAATCTAAAAAATTTTGACTCAAAAATCAGATGAGAATAACTAACGCCTCTCATTCAAAGTAAAATTGAATTGATAGTTTTTTTTTTTAATATATTTAACAAAGTGTTTGACAGACAATGCACATTTTTTTCCTTCTTTTATTCATATGGGATGATTACACCAAATCAATCAATTTAATTTTAATAATTAAAAATTAAATTAAGAATACACATTATTAAATAATAAATATATTTTTTAAAGACATATACTATATTATATTCATTAATTTGATGTAACACAATACACGAGTATTTTCTTACCTGTCAATTAATCTCTTAAAATTCAAGTATCCAAGTTTGTTTAGATCTGATTTTAAATTGTGTTCCAGAAAAGATCCAGCTAATTTTATAGGAATACTGCTAGGAGATAGAATTAAAATAAATTAAGTCCTTATTTAATTCATGAAAAATAATGTAGAGTGGTCTTTCATTAACATTTCTAGTTCCTTTTGAATAACAAAAATCTGAAAATTTTCTATCAAACTGGTTTCTCCCTCCGGTCACTTTTACTTGGCACGTTTTGACTTTTCACATCTCTTAAAAAATAATAAATGGAGTGCATAATTTACCATGATGTTCATATTATTGATACATATTTTATTGGATTTGAAAAAATAATTTAAAATGAGTAATAAATACTATGGGTATAACATGAAAAAAAATTATTTTTCTCTTGTGACAAGTAAAAATGAAAATCTATTTCGGATGGAGTATTTTTTTTCAATATCAAACTTGTCTCTAGAGGTGTTCATAAAAACCCAAAAAATCGAACAAAACCGAAAACCAAACCAAATCGACTAAAAAAATCGATACTTTTTAGGTTTGGTTTGGTTTTGGTTTTGAATTTTAAAACCGATCAAATTTGGTTTGGTTTTGGTTTTAATAAAAAAATAACCGAAAAAACGAACCAAACCGACTATAGAAGTAGCTATTTAAATTTTGTTATTACACCAATATATATTTGTATTTTTATATAAAGTTTCTAAAATGTTATGATACATATTAGTCGTTTGTATTTTAAGTCTAGTTCTTTGCTATTACAACAATCTAATTATTTGCCTTTACATTCTAGTTTGATTGGTAACTTGCTTTTACTAAGTACAAGAATTATTTCATGTTAAAAATAATCGATTTTTAATTGAGTACTTAAATTATTCACCACTATTTTATTCAATTATCATCAAAATATCATGATAAATGATAGATTTCTCAAAGAATAATTGGTTTGACAGTGTTACGTTGAAAATATAGTCGCCGGAATATGTGTTTGGTAGTGTATGTCTCATATTTAAGAAAATATCCGATAAATAACCGAAAAAACCGAAAAACCGATAAAAATTGACCAAAATCGAATCGATAAAAAACCGATTTAGTTAATTTAGTTTGGTTACAATATTTTAAAAAAATAATTTGATTTTTCTTAAAAGTATCTATCCAAAGCGAAGCACGAACAACCTTACTTGTCTCTGTGTTCCCAAAATAGTACTTAACGGTTCGGGAATGTCCACTTGAATCATAAATTCATCACACCTAACAAAAAGGACCCAATATTTACATCTCTATCATTCCCCTTCTCCGACAATCCCAACCCCAAAACAATTTGGAACTCAATCCTCTTCCCTCCGTACAATGGAACCCTAAATCAATTCTGCAAAATCCCCAAACATCCCAATCATCAACGACAAACTGCAAATTACTCTTCAATTCACTACTCTCACTAATGCATCAACCCCAAAAATTTTGTACTTCAACACTGCTATGGATATTGTTAATTGGGTTAGGATTCAGTTTTGGGGATGCACTGAAAATGCCATTTAGGGTAAAGGATGTACTCCCTGTATTGCCACGTGAGGTTTCGTGGCCTGTACTTAATACTCTCCATAGCCCAGTTGATTTGTTGCCCACTTACATTGGATCACTTGCTCCCAATAATGGCTCCATTACTTGGAAAGGAGCTTGCTTTTTTCAGAATGAAGCTAGGGTTGAGTTTACGGGAACCGGTGATCGCGGCATTGGCGGTGCCACTATCTATCTCTCGGTTTGTGGATTCAGAATTTAATATATGTTCAGTTCATTTTGTTGAGTGGTATTTGGGTCGATGTTTAATTGATGAATGGTGCTAGGAATAACTCTGCTTTGTGAATTTAATGTATGCCGGTTGATTTGCAGAGTACTAGTATTTGCTTGTCATTTTTGGTCGGATCGATTTTTAATTGATGAATGGTGATACGAATAGCTTAAAAAGATGATGAATGACGTAGAACTTTGTGGGTAGAACATATCTTGCTTTTTTTTTTCTTTTTTTCGGGTGGGGGGTGGGGGTGGAGGTGGAGGTGGAGGTGGCGTGTTGGCAGTGGCCGAGCCACATGTAAGGAAGAGGTTATTAAGTCCCTTTTATCCGAAAATTACACAGTGCAATAGGGTAAAAGCAAATATTTTTGTGTATATACAAAAAGTGGTTAAAGAATACAAGATGTGACGTTTTACAATTTTTTACCCTTCTTAGAAGACTAATCATTGCATGCTTGCGAGCTGAATATATGCTTCATAATTCTGTTTTTTGAATATAGTTTCTCTTCAGTTGATTTAGAGCAGTATTTACTGGTAAGATACGTATGGTTGTTGTATTTTGTCGGTTGAAGTTATCTTGCTGGCTTGGGGGAGGGGGAGTTGGAAGACCAAGAATTGCATGCTTGGAAGCTAAATTGTACAAAATAGTTTAACTAGAAGGTTTGGAAAAGAGAAAGGTGTTAATTTTAGTGGTGAAGTTGCATAATGCTTGGTGGGCAAAAAATACTAGGTCTAATGTTCAAACCCCAGTGGAGGTAAAGAAACATTATCTTCCTATCTGCTTAAGCCTTGGTGCGCAGGGTTACTTGGTACCTGTGCTGGTGGAAGGTAACAAGTACCCGGTGGAATTAGTCGAGGTGTTCGCAAGCTGGCCCGGACACCACCGTCATCCGAAAAAAAGGTTACAAAATGCTTCATATTAGGATGATAATCACATTGATGTAACAAAAAGTTTGATTTATTGTTGTTCAGTGTTGTAAAGGCGAAAAGCGCAAAAAAGTTCTAAGGCGCGTTGGAGCTTTAAGCGCAAAGCACAAATAAAGCGTGGGCTTTAATGAAAAAAGGCGCAATGGGAGGAAAAAGTAAAAAATATGTATATGTAGTCCAAGACCAATAATTATAAGCATGAATAACAAATATATTGACAAAAATTGAAGAAAAAATAACGATAAAATAAAATATCAATTGTTCAATGTCGCACTTTCATGATTACACTCATTGGAAAGGAAAAGCATGCCTTAGAGTCTTGATGCGACACCAAAGCGCCCGCAAAAGCGAGGCGAAGTGCTCAACATGTTTTGAGCCTCGCTTTAGGGCTTAAGCGCGCCTTGACAACACTGTTGTTGTTATTATTGGAAATAATATTGCATTCTTGCCATTGCCCGGGAGGAGGGTGTAGAAGGAGGATGAAAAAATAATATCTTTGAATCAGTTGGACGCCAAGAAAGTCAGGTTCCTTCCATTTATGAAAGCTGCTTTTTTGGGCTATCTTTCTATACACATGAGCCACTTCAGAACAAAAATACCATTTCAGAACAAAAATAAACATGGAATGTGGCTCACTACTTGTCAGCATTTGTATCCCCACGTAGCCGCTTAAATGTATGTGTATGCACTTTGGTCCCAAGGTTTCTAAATGCTCTAGCTTTTGAAGCAAAGTTAGGATGCAAGGGCCATTGAAGCGTGCTGTTTTATGGATCCAGTATCACCATGTGTAGAAAGCTAGATGTTATGAACATTCAGTTATAACTTCTGTCCTCCTATTCAATTTAGATATCATCCTGTTCAATTTTAGATGTTGCCATACCTGTTCCTTCACATTGACCACTCACCGGAAAATGCTCTTCTTTCTTTTTAAAAAAAAAGGATCTTTTCCTCCCTGAGTATGCTGTAGATCAACTATTTAATTAGAACTGCTGTATTGTCTTCTTTGTGTCAACTTCCTGTCTCCACTTTATTTTGGAACTACTGATAAACTATCAATTTTTCCAATGATCATCACCGGCTTCCTTCACCATAATCAAAGTTCTTGCTTTACCTGTTTGTTGGCACTGAACAGGTATACTTTTATGGCTAGTTGCCTATAACCTAAGGGATCGTTTGGTACCAGGATGGATAGACAAGGATATCCCATGTGATTAGCTATCCCACCTTCTATATGGGATAGCTAATCCCACCATTTTAGTACAAAATGTGACTAATTAATTCCCATCCCCAAACGTGGGATAAAATAATCCCGCTTTTTATCCAAGATTATTATCCCTTATCCCACCAACCAAACGACCCCTAAAGGTATTAGTGGCTCACTTCACAAATGCTTTTGGATATTCATATCAGTGACACTATCAACCTTTGCTGTCGTAGCTCTATCACAACATTCCTCTTTTTCAGTTTCAGGGAGAAGTAATGTTTCATCTTCTCACAACCAGGAAAAAACCTACTTCTGACATAACTGCAACTAAGCCCTGCACTTTTTTTGAAGCTTACATGCATAACTTTGACCATTATCCAATCACCCGGAATTTCATAGTACGTTCTCATTTGTGGTTGTTAATCCTGATGGGGTTGAATAGTTTTGAGCGGATCTTCATTCGAGAGTAAGTAGCTTTGTTTAAGTTCAGCATCTTTTAACCATAATTTCAGGTTGCCGAACTTATCATTAAAAAACCAATAAGTATAAGTTGTAACTGAAGGAGACCATAGAAAGATGATGATTGGGAGGAGACTTATAAATGTTCGTTGATGAGTTTGGATGTTTTCTTTCTTTTTTTGGGGGGTGGGTGGGTGGTGATCAGGAGTTTGAGCACACGTGAGCTTTAGTTACTTGCATTTATGGATGGTGTTCCCTAGGTTCCTTGCTGATAGTTCATCTCTTAAGTCTTATCAACAGAATAATGCTGGTAGATTTGCACTTTGTGGTCTTCAAGCATCTAATATTCGAGATGACATGAATGTTTCTGCACTTGACACTTAGATGTTTTTGTACATAGGAACCAATGGGGTGATAACAACTAACAAGTGATAGCTGATTTAACACCTTAGAAAGAAATAAGAAAAATTTGGTATCTGTATGTACTTGTTCTTGTTCTATTATGCCATTTTTATTTAGATAAGATATCCTTGGCACCATTGTATTTCGGATTTCATTTACCTCACTTTGCAGACAGGCGCAGCACACAGCTGGACGTGTATGGATCTATATGTATTTGCTACACCTTATAGGATAACCTGGGACTACTACTTTTCGGCCCACGATCACACATTTAAAATTGAGTCATGGGAGGAACCTGCTGAAATGGAATATGTATGCTCTCGTTTTGAGCCTTTTTTTCTGTCTAGCTCCAATGCGTGCCCATACATTTACAGTTGACCTTTAAGCAACTTTTATGCAGGTCAAGCAACATGGAATCTCTGTGTTTCTCATGCCATCAGGGATGCTCGGGACCTTGCTTTCGTTGATGGATGTACTACCCCTGTTTTCTAACACAGCATGGGGCCAGAATTCTAACATCGCCTTTCTGAAGAAGCGCATGGGAGCGACATTTGAGAAACGCCCACATCCGCAGACAACAATTAACCCAGATGATGTTCATTCTGGTGATTTCTTAGCTCTTTCAAAGATTCGTGGACGATGGGGTGGGTTTGAAACTCTTGAGAAGTGGGTCACTGGTGCCTTTGCTGGTCATACAGCAGTTTGTTTGAAGGATGAGTTGGGTAATCTTTGGGTTGGGGAATCTGGACATGAAAATGAAAAGGTGAGCAAAAGAGAAAATGTGTGTATTTTTTCCACTAAACTACATGGAGGAACAGTAGTGGAATCTAAAGAACTTGATTTCCGTGTCTGATAAATAAATTTTCAGTTAATGTATGCTCTCCTTTACTTTTATGCAACTTTTCTTATGGATAGCAGTTCACCTCTTATGAGTTACTTATACCTCATTGTGCTATCCCTCTCTACCCCTGGAGGGAGGGAGGGATGACTCTGAGAGTTTTATTGTTAGCTTTTAAAGCGTGTAAAGGCATTGCAATTTAATAGCATGAATGGTCACATTCTCATTTCTTTGTTTTGGTATGTTCAGTCTGCTTAATCTTGGTTAACTGATTCTCGTGGTGTATCTTTGCAGGGTGAAGAAGTTATTGCAGTTATCCCTTGGGATGAATGGTGGGAATTGACACTTAAGGATGACTCTAATCCACAAGTTGCTTTGTTGCCATTACATCCTGAAGTGCGCGCGAGATTTAATAATACTGCAGCATGGGAATATGCTCGGAAAATGTCCGGGAAACCATATGGTTACCATAACATGATTTTTAGTTGGATTGACACAGTAACTGATAATTACCCTCCACCTCTTGATGCTCACTTGGTATGTCTCTCCCTTTCATTCCTTTTAAAAAGTATAAACGATGATGAGCAAGTAGCAATGAATGTTTATGTTCTCCTAGGAGCTAGGTGAATTCCCACATGTCCGTCAATCTCGACGCTAAGATTCTTAAGTCAGCAACGACTTAACTAACCTACACATATCCTATCCTTGGCTATCACTCTGTAGGAAATACCTCAACTTAGTATAAAAGAAACATATTCCAGTGTTGAAATTCAGAAGGGTCTATGGCTATTACTTTTCCCCTCCCCGAAGAACCATTGATAAAATAAGCTCCTCACAACAGGTGAAAAAGCAAGTCAATTAAAAATGAAAATACCTGAAATTGAGGGAATATTAATTGGTCACCACTACCATTCTTCCATTTGAATAGAACTCTTGGACAACTTTAGTGTGGTTTCTCAGCAGAAGACTTTTGTTGCCAGGTGATTTCTGTCATGTCTATGTGGACAAGAGTGCAGCCAGCATATGCTGCTAACATGTGGAATGAAGCTCTGAATAAGAGACTTGCCACTGAGGTAACTGAACATGTTATATTTTCTTGTTCTTTTCAACGGAAACATGTATAACATCTTAGCTATTAGTTAATGGTAGTGGTTAAGCATAGAAGGTGGCATTCCGCTGATTCCATTGATAAACACAGCTTATGAGTTCCCTTCTAAATACTTATTTTTTTCCTTTGGTCCTTTTAGTACGAGCAGTTCATACATATATTATAATAGCTTTTTTGAATGACAGTACTGTTTGGTCAGCTTGCATCACCTGAGGCACTCCATAACTCTTCTGAGAACAGTATAGAGCCGTATTTTATAGATGATCTTCCTTTATACAGACATTTAGCCTTGAGCAAAAGCAGACGATTAACATCATAAATTGAAGTATGCTTCAGAAAGCTTCCTTTTTAGTTCAAGTTGACTAGTTGATTGAACTTTCACTTTCATATCATAGTATAACTGTTTACATACAAAGAGTGCATTAAATATATCGCAGATTCTAAATTCTACAGAACCATTCAAGTTTTTTATCTGTAAAGATCACTTCTTATGTACAGTTGATATTTCTCCTACAGGATTTGGACTTGTATGGTATTCTTGCTGAAACTGAAAAACGTGGGATAACATTTGATCAATTGCTTACCATCCCAGAACAAGATGAATGGGTCTACAGTGATGGGAAATCCACTACATGCGTGGCCTTCATTCTAGCAATGTACAAAGAAGCAGGAGTTTTTGGCCCTATTTCCAACTCTATTCAAGTAACGGAGTTCACTGTGGGTATCAAAGCCTTTGTCTAATCTCGTCTTGTTAGAAAAAACGTCCATTCTGTCACCCAATTAGTGATGGTATGTCGTTCTTACTGCTTGCAGATAAAAGATGCATATACGCTTAAAATTTTCGAAGATAATCAGACACGCCTTCCGACTTGGTGCAACAGCGGAGACAATAAGGTCTCTTTCTGTCAGATTCTTGGCGAATACCAAATGGAACTGCCCCAGTACAACACATTGGAGCCATATGCCAACATGAATGAGAACTGTCCTTCTTTACCTCCAAATTATGAGAGGCCCGTGCGTTGTTGAATCTGGACTAAACTTGTGTATCAGTATATCCCACGGAATCTAGTTGGGTTGCTATTGTTTAAGCATGTATCAGATTATCTACTATGTTTGTTCTTCCGTTTTCACATGAAATATCAATCTTTGTATATAGTTCATGCAAATTGTAGCTTCTTAGATGTTTAAGCCTATGATGGATGATAGATGGGAAATAATGTAGAATAAGTTATGGACTCAACCCCTCGGAGTCTTGTTCTGATATCTGTTCGTTGTGGATAGATGTATGTGAGTTGGTGAATCTTGACTTGAATGTGGACTAAATGTTTGAGCAATTCCTGTTCAGATTTGCAGAATTCTGTTATTTTGTTCTTCGGTTTTATTTGTAGTTGACGACTCATTTCCCTTAATTTGTATTTATAGTTAATTTTTCTTAACAAAATATTAGTATTGACTCTTGTATCATAAAAAAGTACAGTATGAGATTTTAATTAAAAAATGAAAGAAAACCATCTAGTCATATGATTGATGGTGACAGTTGAAAATTTTCATACTAATATAAATTTTATTTTTTCTCCTTTCTCATAAGTAATAAAATTTGTACCAGAGTATTTTCCTTTTTTCATTCCGTTAAGCTATTTATTCTATCAAAAATAAGGGCAAGGGCATTGAATAAATTAAATTGTCCATTTCTTTGCTTTGTCTCAAAGTTTTCAAGCATTGTAACAAGCGAACTGAAGCAGTGAAATCTTGTAACGATATCAAGTTATCAACTTCTAGAATCAGGTTATATTATTCTAACTTTCTGTTATCTTATAATTAAATTTTACCTCTGGTAACTTTTACTTACAGGTGTATATTACTTTTTGTTGAATATTAGAATTCAAATGTGTCAACCAAAAAATATAAATTAGGTCGAGAGGTGAAAAACTGAACTTCAATACAATCTCAAAAAAGGAGCGATTTAATCAATGCCTTAAGAAAAATTAGATGAATTGGATAAATTGTCAACTGAAAAAAAAAATATATATAAAGAGAATCGATTGTAAAAAGTTATTAACAACTTTGCATCCTAAAACTAGAAAATTTACTTTAAATAAAAGTACATATGTGACAATCAACAAAAAAAAAGGAATTCTTCAAAAAAGCTTAAGGCTTCTTAATAAATTTTGCTTGAGGCCACCAATTTGGTTGGCGCCCCTGGCAAGTAAATATTTACAAAACAAAGAAGACTCGTAGCAAACATACAACTAGAACAACAATGAACTGGACAAATGTTTGTCCCTTGTTATATCTATGTTGATAATGTACAAGTAGCAGAATTAGGAGGAAGCCGCATATACATACAGTAAAGAAGAGATATGATATAATCAAAGTTGTTCATCCCCAGAGCTCTTCAATTGTCTTGTAAGGTCCATAAGGAGAGGTGTAATCCTTACCAAGACAAGCTCTACTTTGTGGTTTTTCACTGATTTTCCTGCACTCTTCATCGCTTAATGACCAGTTCAAAATCTCAAGGTTCTGTTTCATCCTCTCTTTGTTATAACTCTTCACCACCACACCAATGCCTTGCTCATATCCCCATCTTAAAGCAACCTGAATTTTGCACATCTCATATTTCAAGCAGAATGAAATGACTGAAACTATAAAAGGATTTAAAGTTAACACACTGTCAATGTAAATGTTTTTACACTAACGTTGTGTGTAGTTTAAGTTAAACTCATCTGAGAATACCTGCGCGACAGTCTTGCCTTTGGTCTTTGCTATATCTTTGAGCACTTGAGATTCCATAACTCTGTTGGTTCCATAAAAGGTACCTATGGATCCTAAAGGACTGTATCCAACAACAACTCCATTTCTCTTGCAGCCAACATGGACTCACTTCCACCTTTCAAATCAAGAACAGCTCAAGTCATAGTCCTATCTTTTCACAAGATAAGTTTTCACTTAATTTGTCTAACAGATTTACTACTTCTCGAGTAAGTTTTGCACTTGATTACAACAACAGTGAAATCCCAATCTCACCTGTTGGGTATGTGTATGGGGAGGGTAGTGTGTACGCAGTCCTTACCCCTACCTAGAGAAAGTAGAAAGGCTGTTTCCAGTAGACCCTCGGCTCGCAAAAGATACAAAGATAAGTTTTGTACTTGATTAACAGCAGGCGGAATATCGGCAGTGGCAAGAACATCAGCAAGCTTATTACAAGAAAAGTTGGTAACTCCAATGGACTTGGTGAGTCCAAGTTTCTGGCAGTCTTCCATTGCTGCCCAAACTGACTTGAAATCCATGGGAAGAAAGTCTTCTTTTTTAATTAGATACTCATGAATTCCTGTCACTGGCCAGTGTATTAGATATAAGTCAATATAATCCATCATTAGATTCCTGCACAAATCCAAACACCAATTTAGCAGTTCACTTTCACTACTACAAAAATACTTACATGTCAAACCCAAACAAGTGGAGCCGATTATATGAATTCCTACTAATCATGTCACTCCACCTTACACAAAATTTAAAAAGTAGTACAAATAGTTTTCACCACAACCAGTAAACTTCGGCCAAAATCTTGTATATATATATATATATACGTATATATATATCTTGAAAATGGTTAATTTAAAGCAGTTGATATCCTGAACACTTAAAGTATTTAGGGAGCACTAGTTAAATAGAATAATGTGCCCCGTCGCGTAAACATTCTGGGTCAACCTCTGATTAGATAACGGTGACATTAGATTATTAAAAATTTATGGCACCCAAACGAAACTCATACAACCGACCTCAGCTAGTTTGTGATTGAGACATAATTGTTGTATATAAATTTCATAGAGGACTCATATAACCTAAAGTAAACATACTAACACAGACTAAACTTAATTCCAACTACAGTAATTGATTTTTCCTTACAGCGTGCTCTAAAGTCTGTACGGATCCAGAGAGATGTTTAATCCTTGAGACAACTTCGCAATCGAATAATTAACTAAAACAAAAAATAACAAAAAGATAATTGAATAGATTTTACTGTAGAGTCTTATTGAGGGCAGGAAGAACATGTTGAGGATGAGCATCGCTACACCAAAGCTTTGAAGTGACGAAGAGTTGTTCACGAGACTGAATTAAGCCACGATTTATTGCTTCAATTATGGCTTCGCCAAGTGGCTGCTCAGAATTGTACAAAGCAGCTGTGTCAAAATGCCTGTAGCCAAGGTCAATTGCTTGAAAAACTGCAGTTTAATTTTAACAATTTCTGGTTCCACAGGAGGATCTGCTGCCGTGCCGAACCCAATACCGGCATTCTCCGGCAGCCGGACGGCATGGTGATTTCCGGCATAGCAGTTGAAGTGGTGTTGTTGTTGCTCTAATTGGTTCACATGGTGGTTAGTGTCCTTTTCCATCAGCGAGGGTGAGGGTGCCACGGTATATATCTATTTCTATTATATAGAAGAGAGCAGAAGGTCGATTAATGATTATTTCAAATATATTAATATATTGTTTGCTTGTATTGTTCAAAAGTTTGGTTGTGAGTTAAAAAGGTAAAACTAATATGGTTATAAGTTATTAAATTTTTAGGTGAACCCTATTTTTATTCGATATTCATTATATTCATTAAATGCGATGGTTATTATTATTTTTCTAATAAATGCTTTTAACTAGAAGTATTATCCTTTTGATTAATATAAAAATAAAGGGTAATACACTAAAACAAGTGAAAATACTAAAAAAATAAAACTACTTATCATTCAATTTAAACAATGAGAAAAATACATCACGATTTATTATCCAACTGACTTTTTAATCAATTTTATAGTAATTAATTTTAAGTTTGGTCGTGCAAAAGTTTTTAAAATTAAAAGTGTAGACCCTATATAGAAATAATTTATATACTTGAATTAATATCTAATCATTGTATAATAAAGTATTAAATTTCGACAAGTATTACAAAGTGAATGGTATAGTAATACAATTTAAGAAAAATTAAAATGCACATAATGTAAAAGATAAAGAACAACACAGATAATCGTAGTTCTATACGTTATTATACAAAAGCCTATTCTCTTGCTTCTTTCTCTAAAGGCGTATAAAGTAGGTAATTAGCAATAGACCAAGAATATTAAAATAAAAAAAAAAACAAGAAAAAAAAAATAATTGAGCTCATGCATCGTACGGGTACAGTACATCATCTGGGGTAAAAAAGAAGCAAGGACAAACGTCGTTTATTCTTTCTCAACCTTTTAGCAACAAATGAATCTCAACCATCAGTTTTTCTTAGACACATCGGAAGAATCCAACGTGAATTTTACTTGATGGTTCTATTCATTATTCATTATTGGTAAAGATTTAAGTGTTATTATATATACTAAAAATTTGTTTATATTGTTAATGAAATTTATTACTTGTGTGGTAGCATATTAGTTAGTACTTATTTTTATCAAATTACGAAATCAATAGATATACTTGTAATTATTAAACAAATGATATGATTGTGTAAATATTCCATCATCAATATATAAGAACTTAAACATTGTTGATAAATCTAGTTACATATCTATATATATATTAAAGCTATAAAGTTACCATATATAATTGACATTGTAGTTAAGCCAAGTGGCAAACTAGTTAATGTCAATATATGATAACTTTATTCTATATTTGACTATGATAGTCAAATACAAATATATATATATATATATATATATATATTAAGGGATAATTTTGAATTTATAGATAAAGTTTGTAAATTTGAATTAAAATTAAAAAAAAAATTTATCTTTAGTTACTATGTTATCATACTTAATTCGGTTAATAATCATATGCAATCATATTAGGAACTTTTGCTATCTTAATTCAAATTATTTAAATACTACTTTGCCTCTGGCAAAAAAAAAAACCCTCC
Source organism: Nicotiana knightiana (assembly GCA_005239525.1). Lineage (NCBI taxonomy): Eukaryota > Viridiplantae > Streptophyta > Magnoliopsida > Solanales > Solanaceae > Nicotiana > Nicotiana knightiana. The sequence goes on along the minus strand of ML417226.1, from coordinate 5,253 downwards.
ATATAACTATAAACTCTTTTACATTTAAAATCCTATAAAGTTTTTAAATTTGAATTAAAATAAAAAAGAAATTTATCTTTTGTTACCATGTTATCATACTTAATTCGGTTAATAATCATATGCAATCATATTAGGAACTTTTGCTATCTTAATTCAAATTATATAAATATACTACTTTGACTCTGGCAAAAAAAAAAAATACTCCATAACTATAAACTCTTTTACATTTGAAATACTATAAAGTTTTTAAATTTGAATTAAACTAAAAAAGAAATTTATCTTTTGTTACCATGTTATCATACTTAATTCACTTAATGATCATATGCAATCATATTACGAACTTTTGTTATCTTAATTCAAATTATTTAAATACTACTCGCAAAAAGAAAAAAAAATACTCAATATAACTATAAACTCATTTACAATTGAAATCCTATAATTATAGTTCTTTAAAACACTATAGCTAGATTGGAATAAAGCGAATTTCTTTTAAAATAAATTTTCTATATAGGGTACACGTCTATGTTTATCCAGATAACAATTTTTTTTTTAAAAGTTGATAAAAATTTGCTTATGTATATGAAGTAAACTACATGCTCGAAAAAGAAACATTACAAAAATCGGTCAATATTCAACACAGTTTATCTTTTTTTCTTTTTTGAAAAATATCTGTTTGAAGAGTCAATTTATATAAATGGACATCAAACAAATAACAAAACTTTGGCTATATAATTGCTATCATTAATTTTTATTTAACACCTTATAGGAATTGAAGGGTATAAGCCGAAACCTCTTCATTTTGCTTCAGTCAAACCAACATTGCAAGGGTATAATATTCTTTTCATTAAAGAATATTAGTTTTGAATCATAAGATTATGTGAAAGATTTTTTTTTTCTCGAATTCAAAAACAGGGATATTGGTTTCTAATTGATAGTTTCTATACCGATTTTCAAGTGTAACAAAAAATATATAAAAAAAAAAAAATTGGCATGACATGAAATAGTTATTTTTAAAATATAAATAAATTATATTTCGAAATGGGATTATTTTTTAAATTATAATATAATTTTTAAAATAAAAGATAAAATATTTTTAAATTTTAGTAGAGAGTTTTTAAAATAATTACAATAGAAGTAATATCATGAATAAAATCAAGAAACTGAAATCTTATGGATTATTACATAAATATCCGGCCTGATTTATTGTTTACTTTTTGCAGCTAATATACATAGATGATATACCGATTACATACGATTATACACCTGTTATATATGAATTATAAAAACTACACATCCTCAATTTTTTAATTTAAGTGATTGGTTGAGCACCTGTTTAGGTTGATAAGATAAAGCCAAAAGAAAAATATGACAGAATTTCAACCAAAGACTAAAAATATAAATAAAGATCTTACGTAGATAATTTCTATTAAAACTCATCTTTTTATATAATTTCTATTAAAACTCATTTTTTTATTACGAAATAAATTAATTTTGTGTAACAAAAAAAAGAAAAACATAAAAAATAAGATAAAAGAAAATAAATATAGAAAAAATGTATGAAAAATCTAAAAATCAGAAATAAGAGACCACAACAAATTTTTTCTTCTGTTTCATCTTTGTTGAGTGTAAAAAGTTTGGATCTCATCGATTTCAAATATTTTTTTCAACTCAAATACATAGATTATAAGATAAGGATATTTTTAAAATATTTTTATATTCACATTGTGTGTCGTTTTTAAAAAAATCAACTATTACTAATAAATTGATATGATATTCGAATTTGAATTTAATTCTAATTTAAGTAGTTTGCATTGAGGTTAAGTCAAGTATGATGTCGAGAAAAAACTGGTTGGCAATTTTAAGACAATATATGTAATGTTATATAATAACAATCAATTAATCTAACATTTAATGATTCAAAGAACAAAAATCTGTATATGTACACAACTAAAAAAATTAGGTTTTAGCGACAAACAAATTCTGTAGCTAAATAGAAAACTCCGTCGCTAATCTCGTTTAGCAATGGATTATCAAAAAATTCTGCTAGCTACGAGTGTTTTAGCGACTACGTTTGTAGCTAATTCTAATTTCTTTTTTCTTGTTTTTGAAGTGGTAGGGTATTAAAATTTAAAATCTATGGCTAGAGATATCAATAAACTCAAAATGGAGTCATAGTAAAATAAAATATCACCGTCCAAAGAATCATTTAAACTTTTAGATAGCCGAGTAAAGTGGATTTTAAATTAAGGAAAGATAATCATTAATGAAATACATATAATGTTGTAGAAATTGAAATTTCAAATTAGAAATATTTTTTTAAAAAGTAATAGCATACCAAATAAGAATTCAAGTGTAATCAAAGAATCGTTCATATTGTGCCAACCTTTGTGCTTTGCCATAGCTCATAAATACGAGTTATTGTTTCGCTATGTGACTTAGGTTCCAATGACACCAATAAGAATGGTGCAAAAATAAAATTATCACTACGAGATTTGAGAAAATGTTAGCCTTTTTTCATGTAGTGTTTCTTAACCAATATCTAACAATTATCTATAATTATCTAGAAGGTTTAAATTTTAAGGTTATTTACATATAATTCAAATAACTCACATATTTAACATGGTTAATGTCAAATATCAAAATGGAGTCGTACTAGAATGAAAATCACTGGCTAAAGAATTTTTTAAATTTTAGATAGCCGATTAAAATGAGTTTGAATTAAGGATAATATTTTCACTTACATTATTATAAAAATAATTATTATTGAAAAATAAAGTTTTAGAAACTGAAAATTTAAAATAAGAATATTTCTTAGAAATAACACACCAAATAAGAGTTTAAGCAGTAGTAAATGGGTCAAGTTGTATCCAATGAGTCCTTCATAGTCTCAATCTTTGATTATTTTGCCATAAACATGAGTTATTATTTTGCTTTTCTAACTATTTTTTTGGATCCAATGACACCGGCGATAATGATAGTACAAAAGAAAAATAAAATTATAACTAGGAGATTTGAGAAATGTTTAATCATTTTCATATAGTGTTTCTTAATTAATAATATGCAATGATTATTCATATTTATCGAGAAAATTTAAATTTTAAGATTATTTATATATAATCCAAATAACTCAAATATTTAACATGATTTGCGTCCGCACATCCGTGCGAGCGCTAATACTATGTTTACATTAAATCAAGAGATGCATGAAGGGATGTATATATAGACGTTTTATCTAACCATAATTAATTACTAGTTATATATATATTCTCCCCTCCTTAAAATATGTGTAGCCTGACAAATTACTATGATTTTATGTAAACACCAAATATAAAGAAATAAAGGAATCAGTCTACATTCCTTTTTTATGACTCATTGAGTAGCTAGATTTACTTTAAAATCACCCCAAGGATATCAATAGAAAAGTATATTCTCAATCAATTAATTGAGACGATAATTCATTTTTTTATTTTGGTGAAAAACGATAATTCATTATGACCAAGGGAAAAGCACGACAGCGCCCGTCTTTGACAATCACCGAATCAACAACAAACAACAACTCATGGACATAATCCCACCTAATGAAGTTAGATAAACTATTTCTGATAAACTCCCGACTCAGGAAAAAAAAAAGCACAAATATCAATTGGAACAAGAACGAGATAGGTGATAAAGTGATACGGTAATAGAGTTATCGAAGCAAATGAACCATCAACTAGTAAACAATGACCCAAATGCAGAGACGGATCCAAAATTTATACTTAATAGGTTCAAACTTGCACTGAACTCATTGTACTGATAAAATTATGAGTTAAGATCTAATATTTATTGAGATTTTAGTAAGTTTTTACATATATATCTATACTCCGTATCAAAACTTGGGTTCAGACGAAACCATAGCCTTTAGGCTAAATCCGCTTCTGCTCAAATCATACACTAATTATTAGATCAACCAACCTCAACACAATCACACATTACTCTAGGAACCATATATAACTAGCAATATTATATATACACTCAATCAATCAATTGCTTCTTAATTAACCCCAAACTAGCTAGTTGAGTTTGATTATATATTTGTTCCGCTCTGTTAATCAACAAATTTCTATGATCGAAAAAATACAGTAATGATTTTTCGTATGAAAAGAAAAATATCATGTAATGTAGCAGAAAAAAGGAAAAAAAAAGAAGAATCAAGCGTGTTAGTTAACGCGTATACAAAAAAAAGTTGGAAAAATTGATAACACTACATAACATTTATATCCACCTGATAAAATCAGTGTTACAGTCTCTCCTCACAAAGAATTCTTCCTCGATAAAATTAGGGTTTAGGCCAAAACTGAGAAAAATCCTTTAAATTCCTTAGTGTTTTCAAACTTAGAAATGCACGACATTGTTCTTGAATTGTGATTCATCCACAACACGTACTGCTCTACTCCTTTCATCCTTCATCCTTCTTAGGTATTCTACAAGTCCTTTGAAACCTTCGATCAAATGATGTAAGATAAGAACAACAAGAACAATGGCGGCGAAGAGAGATAAAATGAACAATATCCAGTAGAAAATAAAGGTAGTCATGACCATCCATTTTGAAACCATGACGATGTTGTTGAAGAATCAATTGAAGGAAAATATGTAGAAGATGAAACTCTCAGCTTTAATGGCTCAAGGTTTGATATTTTCTGGTATAGATGAGGTTTTAGAAAGAAATTTATGTTTTGTTACATTTCCTAATAATTTCTGAGGTTCTATTCAAAGACCTTTTGAATAGGTCGAGTTGTTTTATATATCTTGTAATTGTCAAGACAACGGAAAAATAGACATAAAAAACGCCATCCAGTTAAATTCACAGGACGATCATTAACTAATTACTAATTATGTTTGCAAATTAAACAATGTATCCTAGCACATTCAATTAATTAGTATCATTTAATTTATTGAATATGGTCATTTTTTTTTGGCTTCTTTCCTTTCATGTACTCATTCTTTTAGAGGAAAAGGGTCCCATTTTATTGAAAGATACACTGTTTCTTAAAAGTGACTTTTTCAATGAAATGCAAAACGTGACATAAAGAAGATATCACTAAATAATTTTTTTGTAATAAAAAAGTCAATCATTTTACTTAGGTAGTCCGCTATCCGACTGAGCTTAGATACAGCTCCTTCATTTTACGCTGGGTCACTTCATGTACCGAAAGATTTGATGCGGAAGACAAAGAACAATATTGGAGGAAAAATTCTTGCTCTTCTCATTAA
>ML417224.1:102346-180002 GCA_005239525.1 Nicotiana knightiana | reverse complement strand
ACCCCGGATTATATTTGCAACGCCCGCTTAGTCTTTTATTAGACATAGTTGAGCGTGATAAATGCGTGAGGTGCGTCAGCTTGGATCATTCCATACGGAGACTTGAGGTAGATCTGCTGCTGTCCACAGACCTTGAAGTCTCCTTCCTCTTTCCTTTTTACTGTTCATTTCATCCGAAACAGTTGTATTTATTTTAGACTTTGTTTGTAGAATTTCTAGTAGCTCGTGCACTGGTAACTTCAGATCTTTGGGAGTAGATATTATTACATGACTCACGATGGTGTAGTATTAGATTGAGTTCCTATCTCTCGTTATTTATCATCACCTTGTTTAAAATGTTAAAATTTTGCTAATCAACTATCTCACGGCAGCTTTCCTAACAAGTGGATGTTAGGGGACATCACGACCCCGAGGTTGGGATTCTGAGTCGTGACAAGTTGGTATCAGAGCACTAGATTGCCTAGGTCTCACGAGTCACGAGCAAGCTTAGTAGAGTCTGGAGGATCGGTATGGAGACGTTTGTACATATCTTCTAGAGGCTATGGAGTTTAGAAAAAATATCACTTCTTTCTACTCTGTCGTGCGATTTTATTCTATCATTGATGATTGGACAATTCTACTCTTGTTCTTTGGCACATGGTTAGAACACGCACTATATCTACAGCCGGAAAGGAGACGGAGCCCCCAGTGGAAGCTACGACCAGGGGCAGAGGCCGAGGCATAGCCCAGCCTAGAGCTCGAGCAGCAACACCCACAGTGGAGCCTCAGGTGGATTTTATGGAGGAGATTCCAGCTCAGACTGTACCCGTCGGACCAACTCAGGTCCCGGAGGAGTTCATATCCACTCCAGTGCTTCAGAACGCTTTAGTCGATTTGGTGGGCCTTATGGAGAGTGTGCCTAGACCGGTATCTTTCCGGTGGCACCGGCCGTCTCTCGGACTGGGGGAGGATCACATGCCCCCGCTACTCACACCCCGGAGCAGGTGGCTCCCTAGTATCAGACTCCAATAGCCTCACCAGTTGGATTGTTCAACCGGTTATTGTGGCATAGGCCGATGATAGGCCCGCTTTGTGTTCTGGGGCTATGTTGAGGTTGGATAAGTTTACCAAGTTCTTTCCTGTTCATTTCAGTGGTGCATCTTCTAAGGACCCACAGGATTTCCTGGATCATTTCCACGAGGTGTTGCACAACATGGGTATAGTTGAGACCAATGGGGTCGATTTTGCAACATTTCAGATGCTTGGTTCTGCCCAGAGATGGTGGAGATATTATATGTTGACTGGACCAGCTGGGTCTCCTGCACTTAATTGGGATCAGTTCTCACAGCTATTTTTAGAGAATTTCATTCTTGTCACCCTAAGAGAGGATTACCGCAAGCAGTTTGAGTGTATCCAGTAGGGTAGTATGACTGTTACCCAGTACGAGACTCGATTTATGGACATAGCTCACCATGCCACTATCTTGCTTCCTACTGAGAGGGAGAGAGAGAGAGGAGATTTACTGATGGGCTCACTTTCACTCTCATGCTACAGATGGCCAAGGAGATCGAGGGTGATATTCTTTTCAAAGGGCCGTTGATATTGCCAGACAGATCGAGTTGGTTGTGCTCAGGTGATAGGGTCGATGTCAGATAAGAAGCCTCGTAATTCCGGTAGTTTTATTGGTGCCTCATCCGGAGGCAGGGGAACTTTTGGTAGAGTTTATCCTCTCAGGCCATTTCATTCAGTGTTTCAGGCATCTCACAGTGCTTCAGGGAGCTGTGGTCCTTATGTATCTCATCCTGAGCAACTTGCCTACAATGCACCACCAGCTCCTATTAGTGCACCTCCGATCCAGAGTTATCAGAGTGGTTACCCAGATCGACAAGGACAGTTCCAGGGTTAGCAGTCACAGCAGCCGAGGTCTTGTTATACTTGTGATGATCGAGGTTGATAGCCAGATTTTGCCCCCGGTCACTGGGCAACATGCAGCACCAGGGTTCTCATACCATGATTCCGGCACCGGTTGCTCCACCGGCCGCTCAGCCAGCTAGAGGTAGGGGTCAGGCAGCCAGAGGTGGAGGTCAGGCCATTATAGGTGGAGGTCAGGCCGTTAAAGGTGGATGTTAACCAACTACAGGTCATTCCAGAGACGGTGGTTCAGAATGGTGGAGCCCAACCCCGATGTTATGCTTTCCCAGCTAGACTTGAGGTCGAGTCATCATAACGTCGTTATCATAGGTATTGTTCTAGCTTTCCATAGAGATGTTTCAGTTCTATTTGATCCAGGATCTACTTACTCCTACATGTCATCCTATTTTGCTTCATATCTGGTTGTGCCTCGTGATTCTTTGAGTTCTCCTATGTATGTGTACATGCCCGTGGGAGATTCTATTGTTGAAGATCGTTTCTATAGATCGTGTGTGATTACTATTGGGAGTCTTGAGACTAGCGTTAATCTTCTACTTCTTGATATAGTATATTTCGATGTTATCTTGGGTATGGATTGGTTGTCACCTTATCATGTTATATTGGACTGTCATGCCAATACGGTGACCTTAGCCATGTTGGGTTGCCTCGATTAGAGTGGAGAGGGGCTTTTGGCCACTCTACTAGCAGAGTTATTTCTTATGTGAAGGCTCGACGTATGGTCGAGATGTCTAGCTTATTTGGCCTACGTCCGTGATTATAGTGCAGAGGTTCCTTCTATGGATTTAATGCTAGTTGTTCCTGAGTTTCTAGATGTGTTTCCTGCAGATCTGCCGAGGATGCCACTCAACAGAGATATTGACTTTTGTATTGATTTTTCTCTGGCACTAAGCCCATTTCTATTCCACCTTACTGTATGGCCCTTCCGGAGTTGAAGGAGCAGTTACAAGATTTGCTTGATAAGAGCTTCATTAGACCTAGTTTCTCACCTTGGGGTGCGCCCACATTGTTCGTGAAGAAGAAAGTGGAACAAAGTCACTATCAAGAACAAGTATCAGTTGTCGAGGATTGATGACTTATTTGATCAGCTTCAGGCTGCCAAAGTGTTTCCGATGATTGAATTGAGGTATGGCTACCATCATTTGAATATTAGGGCATCCGATGTCACTAAGACGGCTTTTCGGACTCGGTATGGGTATTACGAGTTCCTAGTGATGTCATCTGGGTTGACAAATGCCCCGACAACATTTACGGATTTGAGGAACCAGGTGTTCAAGACCTATTTGGATTCTTTTGTGTTTGTATTCATTGATGATATCTTGATATACTCCCGCAGTCGAGAGGATCATGAGCAGCATCTTTGGATTGTACTTCAGACTCTGAGAGATAGCCAGTTATATGCCAAGATTTTAAAGTGTGAGTTTTGGTTAGACTTAGTCACCTTTTTGGAGCATGTTGTATCGGTAGAGGGCATAAAGGTGGATCCTAAGAATATTGAGGCAGTTCAGAACTGGCCTAGACCCACTTCATCTACAGAGATCCGGGGTTTCCTGGGTTTGGTGGGTTATTATCGTTGATTTTGTGGAGGGGTTTGCATCCATAGAAGCCCCATTGACTATATTGACCCAGAAGTGTGTCCCGTTCAGATGGTCGGATGAGTGTGAGTTGATCTTTTAGAAACTCAAGGTTGCTTTGACTACGAGGTCAGTGTTGGTGTTTCCCACAGGTTCAGGATCCTACACGGTGTATTGTGATGCATCTCATATTGGGCTTAGTGCAGTATTGATGCAGTATGGCAGGGTGATTGCATACACATCGCGGCAGTTGAAGGTTCACAAGAAGAATTACCTTATTACTGACTTAGAGTTGGAAGCCATTGATCATGCGCTGAAGATTTGAAGACACTGTCTTTACGGCATGTCATGTGAGGTATTCATGGATCATCGGAGTTTACAGCATTTGTTCAAGTAAAAGTATCTCAACTTGAGGCAGAGGAGGCGGTTGGAGCTGTTAAAAGACTATGATATCACGATTTTGTATCATCCTGAGAAGGTCAATGTGGTGGCCGATGCCTTGAGTAGAAAGGCAGTGAGTATGGGTAGCCTTGTGTATATCCCAGTATGTGAGAGACTGGTTGCATCAGATGTTGAGGCCTTGTCCAATCAGTTCGTGAGGTTAGATGTTTCAGAGCCCAGACGTGTGCTAGCTTGCACAGTCGCTCGGTCTTCCATTTATGAGCGCATCAGAGAGTGTCAGTATGATGATCCCCATTTGCTTGTCCTTAATGAAACAGTATGACACAGTGGTGCCAAGCAGGTTACTGTTGGAGATAATGGGGTTTTGAGAATGCAGGGTTGTATTTTTGTGCCCAATGTGGATGGACTTCGTGAGTTGACTCTTGTGGAGGCCCACAGTTCCCGATATTTTATTCATCCGGGTTCCATCAAGATGTATCAGGACTTGTGGAAGAATTATTGGTGGAGGAGTATGAAGAAGGATATAGTTACATATGTAGCTCGGTGTCTAAATTGTCAGCAAGTAAAGTACGAGCATCAGAGGCCTGGTGGTTTTCTTTAGAGGTTGGAGATTCATGAGTAGAAGTGGGAGCGTATCACTATGGATTTTGTTGTTGGGATCCCATGGACTCAGAAGAAGTTCGATGCAGTATGGGTCGATATGGACAGGTTGACCAAGTTGGAACATTTCATTACAGTGACAATTACCTATTCCTCGCAGTGGTTAGCTAAGATCTACATCCGCGAGATCTTCGTCTTCACGGTGTGCCCATGTCTATCATTTCTGATCGAGGTATATAGTTCATGTCGCATTTCTAGAGAGTCGTACAATGTGAGTTGGACACGCGGGTTGAGTTGAGTACAAAATTTCATTCCTAGATAGACGGGCAGTCCGAGCGCACTATTCAGATATTGGAGGATAGGCTTCGCGCTTGTGTTATGGATTTCGGGGGTTCTCGAGATCAGTTCTTTCCGCTTGTAGAGTTTGCCTACAACAATAGCTACTAGTAGAGCATTCAGATGGCTCCCTATGAGGCATTATACAGGAGGCGGAGCTATTCTCCAGTTGGGTGGTTCGAGTCGGGGGAGGCTCGATTGTTGGGTACAAATTTAGTACAAGATGCCTTAGATAAGGTCAAGATTATTCAGGATTGACTTCGCACTGCTCAGTCTAGGAAGAAGAATTATGCTGAGCGTAGAGTTCGTGATGTTTCATTCTTGGTAGGACAGAGGCTATTTCTCGAGGTTTCACCCATTGAGGGTGTGATGAGGTTCGGTAAGAAGGGCAATTTGAGCCCTAAGTATATCGAACCCTTTGAGATTCTTGAGAGAGTGGATGAGGTGGCTTACAAGCTCGCATCGCCACCTAGTTTATCAGCAGTCCATATGGTGTTCCACGTGTCCATGCTCGAGAAGTATCACCGTGATCCGTATCATGTGTTAGATTTTAGCTCAGTCCAATTGGATAAGGATTTGACTTATGAGGAGGAGCCCATGGCTATTCTAGCCCGACATGTCCGCCAGTTAAGGTCTAAGAGTTATCTTTCAGTTAAAGTGTAGTGTAGAGGTAAGTCCATCGAGGAATCCACGTGGGAGTCCGAGTCGGACATGCGGAGTAGATATCCACACCTTTTCACCAGTCTAGTACTTTTTTATGTCCGTTCGAGGATGAAAGTTTATTTTAGAGGTGGAAAATGTGATGCCCCGATAGGTCATTTATATTCTTACCCTTCGTATCTTTGTTCCTAGACCTCGAATAACTCGGTTTATCCTTCCTCGATTAGCATGCATAGTTCATGTCCTTTTGCAAAAGGTTTTTATGAGAAAATTGATAAAAATGTGAAATCATGCCTTAAAACTCATTTGAGTTGACTTTGGTCAACTCTTTGAGCAACAGACCCTGATAAGTGTTTTGACGGTCGCGGTGAGTCTGTATCGTGATTTGAAACTAGGGCATATGCCCGGAATCGAATTCGGAAGCACTAGCTTGAATTAACGTAATTTGTTGGAAACTAGAAATCTAAAGGTTTAATGAATTCCTAAGTTTGACCGCAAGTTGATTTTGTTGCTACTAGGTTCGGATTTCAGTTCCAAAACTTGGTATAAGTCCATTACAGTATTTGTGACTTGTGTGCAAAACTTGGTTCCAAACGAAATTGATTTGACGTGATTCAGACGTCCGGTTGAAGAATTCCATGTTCTTAAGTTTCATTGAAAATTTCATTCATTTTGGTGTCCGATTCGTAGTTCTAGGTGTTATTTTGGTGTTTTGATCGCATGAGGGAGCGATTTCGTATGATATTTTTGGATTTGTGTGCATGTTTGGTTTGGAGCCTCGAGGGCTCGGGTGAGTTTCAGATAGGCTACAGAGTGGTTTTTGGACTTAGAAGAATAACTGATGCATGTCTGTTTCTGGCGTACAATGAGTCGCATTGCGAGCATGGGCTGGGTTAGGGAGCGTTCACATTTGTGAGAAATTCTTCGCATTTGTGGACTCTGTATCTTAGCAATTGCGAAGTTTTTGGTTGCAATTGAAACCACTGATTGACTTGGTACTACTTCGCTTTTGCGAAGTATTGTTCGCATTTGCCGACAGCCTTGGTTCGAATTTGCGATAAAATTGTTGCATTTGCGAAGACAACATGCTAAGTGACTTTTTCGCACTTGCGAAGGGTTGATTGCTTTTGCGAACTATGTTCGCAATTGCGATGACAACATATGGGTAAAAGAAGGGAAAAACAGGATTTAGCTCATTACTTTCAAACTCTAAACCCTAAACACCCTAGAGGCAAATTTCCCAAAGAGATTTTCCTTCTAAATTCATTGGTAAGTGACTTTAATCTATTTTTTTAATTACCCATTACATTTCATAAGTTTTCGGCATCAAATCTAGGATTTTCAAGGTAGAAATTAGGGATTTGAGTAGAATTAGAGATTTTTGTAAATTTGGGATTTAGACCTCGAATTGAGGTCGGATTTCGAAACTAATTACATAACCGGACTCGGGGATGAATGGGTGATTGGGTTTTGATCTGAATCTCGAGTTTTTACCAAGAGAGCCAATGTTGAATTTTTTCGAAATCATTAATATAGAATGTTTTCCATTCATGGGTACTTTATAAAGCTTATTTTGCATTGTTTGACCGATATATGGTTAGATTCGATTGGTTTGGAGGCAGATTTTACAGGAAGGGCACCGGTTGAGCGTTGAGTTGATTGCGGAGCGAGGTAAGTGTCGTGGTTAACCTTGACTTGAGGGATTAGAATTTGTTTGCCTATTTGCTACATGATTAGCGTGTGGGTACAACATATATGTGAGGTGATGAACATTTATGCGTCGTTGTGGGTTAAAGCATGCGGATGTATTTATTTCCTTGTGATTTGTTGCCTTTTTATTTATGATATCCATTCTTAGATTCGATTATTACTTATTTGATCAATCCTTCCATAATTATTGGTTAGTTAGTAATGGTTGAGTATTTTGGAAGTTGAGGTTTGGTATATTTGAATCATATTAGACGTAAAGCACATTCTCCTCACTATTTATCTCCCAAATTTATATTATCTTTACTACATGGTAAGAGAGAGTGTTAAAGCACGAAGGGTGATGTCGTGTCATTTCATTATCTCATTTATTGATTAATACATAGTGAGGAAGAGAACTAAAGCACGAAGGGTGATGACGTGCCATCTATATCATTTATTCATTGTTACATGGTGAGATCGAGAGTAAAAGCACGTAGGGTGATGTCGTGCCATTCTTCCCAATTATTCATTGATACATGGGCAAATTGAGAGTAAAAACACGAAGGGTGATGCTGTATCTTTTCATTTTACTTGTGTCATCATATCATGGTAAAGATGATGTAAAATCACGAAGGGTGATTTTGTGCCATCTTTATACCGTATGTTTATCTGTCTTCATTGGTTGATGAGTTATTTGGCTATCTTATGATGTCATATTTGTCATAGTTATCGTATTTTCCCCCCTTTCGCATATCCCCTCCCAATTGTACATTATTAAATCTCTATTTTGTTGTTGTTGTAGATATATACATGGTTGTACATGTTTAATTACCTGAGTATCCTATCATATCTTTGTCACTACCTCGTCGAAGCTAGGCTCGACACTTCCAGAATACATTAGGTCGGTTGTACTCATACTACACTTCTGCACTTCTTGTACAGATTTTGGTATTGGGCCCAGTGGTGCGTGAGGTGCATCAGCTCGGATCATTGAATACGGAGACTTTGAGGTAGATCTGATGGCGTCCGCAGACCTTGGAGTGCCCTTCCTCTTCCCTCTTTTACTGTTCATCTCATTCGAAACAATTGTATTTATTTCAAACTCTGTTTGTAGAATTTCTAGTAGCTCGTGACTCCGAATCTGTGGGAGTTGATACTATTATATGACTCATGCTGGTGTAACATTAGGTTGAGTTCCTCTATCTCGTTATTTATCATCACCTTGTTTAAAATGTTAAAAATTTGGTAATCAACTATCTCACTTCGGCTTGCCTAGCAAGTGGATGTTAGGCGCCATCACGACACTGAGGTTGGGATTCCAGGTTGTGACAATATGAAAACCACCTCATATCATGAAAATATGGCCTGTTGTTTCAGAAGATTGATCTAGTTGCATAATTTTCCAATTTATTAAGTTGCATAAGAAGTTGTGAGTTCCATTTTATAGCTTCCAATCATACTTATTCGAGCACAAAGCAAATGAGATAAGTTGAACACACAGAACTGTCCCTAGATATGCCTCTACTTATATCCAAAATGGATTTTCAGCGTACTGGAAAGCTCGTGACTCCCTCAAATATGATATTTGTTGATCAGATAATCATTTAGTTAAATCAGAAAGCTTCAATAATGTATTATATTTCAAGTTTAGGGATATGAACTTATCACCATATATATATATATATATATATATATATATATATAGCACACAAAGATGGATTATGTCGTGTTTCTGCTTCAACGATTGAATATATATATAGCACACAAAGATGGATTATGTCGTGTTTCTGCTTCAACGATTGAATGTACTTGGTATCTGAGAATCTTGTATTTTGTTGAGTATTGAGATTTTGATGACTAACCAAGTTTATTTAGATGCAATATTCAAAGAACCAGGTCCTCAAGGTAGCTTCTTAACTGTTCTAAGAACCAGCTCCTCATGGTAAGGGACCGGCTCCTCAGGTTGATGATTGAAGGTCTATGCAAGACAATAACTTTATCTCAAATTTACCCAAGTCCGCATTTGGTGGAAGAAGGCTTCTACATGTGATAATACGAATAAATCAGTAAGAGACAAGAGTCTCAAAACTTGTGGAGTCCATGGAACAGTAGGAGTCCTATCAAACGAGAAGCTGACTATGCATAAGACTCCTAGAAGATCTTAAACTCCAGCGTTTAAATACTATTTATTTTGGAATTTTGAGATCATCCTTTCACATATCAACTGAAGAACTACATTTTGTACATTCTAGTCGAGTACCAGTATTGTGTTCTTCTTGAATCAGTCTAGTGAATGTGTTTTAGGAAATCGAGTTGTAATCAAAGTGTCACAAACAATTAGTGAGTTGGAGTGAGTTTTCTTTACAAGTTAGAGTAACTTGTAAATCAAATAGTCGTAGTAGGAGTACAGGAAATTATTGAATTACAGTCTTATAATTGATACATTTTGGTTCATTGTTCTAGTGGAGTTGGAGTTGAAAATCCTACACAGTAGATCGTGGTTTTTGTACCTTTTGAGTCGAGTCACCACAAAAAAAAACCGGAATTAGCTACAAACTTTGTCGCTAATTTGTTGCTAAATCCTCGTAGCTAGCAGAATTTCTTGATAATCTGTCGCTAATCCGTCGCTAAATGAGATTAGTGACGGATTTTTCTGTTTAGCTACAGAATTGTCCGTCGCTAAAACCAGATTTTTTAGTAGTGGGTGATTTTCCACGTAAAAATCGCTGTGTTTAATTTACTACTTATCTTACTTCACATTTAAGGAACACAGTAAATAATCAAGTCCGTAGAAATACATACGGGCACTCAAACTAACAATTGGTATCAGAACGGGTTCTCTCACACACACGGCTAACACTTAGATAGATCTTGGAAGCAAGATGAGTGCTCCACCCGGAATTAATGAAGGACAATCAACTACCAGATCACCCATGTTCAATGAAAAATATTACAGTTAATGGAAAGCAAGATTGGAAGACTTCCTGACAGTGGAAGACTATGAACTATGGACCATAGTGAACTAAGGTTCATTGACTCCTACTAAACAAAATGCACAAAATGAAACAATTCCTAAGGACACCTCTGAATTTGTGGTAGCATATTTTAGAAGGGTGGAGAAGAATGCAAAGGCTAAGAAAATCCTTATCTGTGGACTTTGTTGTGATAAGTACAACAGAATTTATGCGTGCCCTAATGCCAAGGAGATATGGGGTCCACTCCAAACTGCTCATGAAGGACAAACCAAGTGAAGAGATCAAGGATAGAACTACTTATGAGAAACTATGAGCTCTTCTCCATGAAGGAGTAAGCCCATCTAGGAGATGATGGCTAGGTTTACCATAATAACTATGAACTGAAATCACCTGAAAAGGTGTTTACATCACAAGAATTGGTCAGTAAAGTTCTAAGGATCCTTCCAGCTTCATGGGAATCAAAAGTCACAGCAATCCAGGAATCTAAGGAGCTGGACAAAATCTCATTTGATGAGTTGGTTGAAAACTTAAAGACTCATAAAATGATAAAGATAGAATTGCGCAAGGAATAACCAAAGAAGGATAAGGCCTTGGTCCTTAAAGCGTCTGAGGAAGATGAATATGATAGTGATGATCCTGACCTAGCAATGTTTGCTAAGTTCAAGAGGTTCATGAAGAACTCCCAAAATGCATCTAAGAGAGAGACCAGCGGTAAGCCTAAATAGTTTAACAAAGCTAATTATTATGGGTGCTACAAGTGTAGCAAGCTAGATCACATGATCAAGAACTGCCTAATTTGGGAAATTGAATGGAGGAAAGAACGAACAGAAAAGGAGAAACGGGAGAAGATGAAAGAAAAAGGTTCCAACAAAGGAAAAATCCTACGTAAAGGATTCACTGAAGCAATGAAGCAGGCCTTCTTAGCAGAATATGAGGACAATGGAAGTGATAAAGAGGAATAAAAGGAGGATGAGGCTATAAGTCTCTGTGCTTTAATTGATGAACATTAGGTAGTGGAGACAGATCCTCCAGTACAACTTGGAATGCACATTGGAAGACCTCCTCTATTTGATGGATATCACTATGATGAATAGCTATATATGGAAACGTTCCTTCAGGCCACTAACTTTGACCTATGGGTAAGTTTGAGTCATGGACCAACTCTCCCAACCAAAATGGATGGTGAAGATAACAAGTACAACAAGAGAGAAGATGAACACAATGATGAAGATCGTCAGCTAGCCTAGAAAAATGCTAAAGCAAAGGACCTGCTTTGGAGAAGCTTGACCAAAAATATTATCTACAAGGTATCTTCTTGTATCTCTGCCCATGATATATGGAGGACATTGGAAGTTGACTTTGGAGATGAAAACATCAAAGTGGCACTCATGGCGATTAAAGAAAGCCAAACAGAAGAAGAAGTGATTGGAATGATGGCCATGAATGATTCAGAAACTGAAGATGAAACAATCAGGTAAGTATCTCTAACTTAAAAAAAACATTCATTCTATGTCTAAAAAATAACTGATAGCCATAATTGTTACCATTATGAGTGAAATGGATAAAATAAGTGCTGGAAATGATCAGTTAATAAGCAATCTTTCATGTGTTAAACTTGATCTCAAAGAGCTTGAATCTGACAAAGCTAATCTAGAAGGACAGGTCAAAGACCTTAAGAACCAGGTTCTTGAGCTCACTTCTAAAAATGAGAAGTCCCCTGATATACATGGTAAGGAAAAAATGAGTGATCTGCATGATAAGCTTGAAAAGGACTTTAAAATGGCTAAAGATAATTTGTGACGCTGAATGTAGGAATACAGTCTTGCAAGAAATTTAGAAAAGGCTAATTATGAACTATTTAGACTAAGAAAATGACATAGATCTTCAGATGCCTTGAATTGGCTGAATGAAAACTGCAGCTCTAACAAATAAGGAATTGGCTACAGAAAACCTGTTCACAAGTTTGATACAAAGTATGTAGGAATTTTTTATATTAAAATGTGCACTCCTTGTGAAATGGTAGGACACTTTAGTGATACTTGTACTGCCTTAATTTGATGCTCAGTTTAGAAACACCTTTGGTCTTGCTAAAAATGTAAAGAAGGAAGAGGAACCAAAAGCAAAGCCTTTTGTCCATACTAAGTGGATTAAGGTTAATATGAAAATAATTTCTAATCATCTTCCCTTCTGGGAAAGAAGAGATCTGATTCATCTTTTTTTAAACAAAAAGGGACCCAATCTTGTTTGGGTTCCCGAAACTAACTTGTGATTTTTGGTGCAGGCTAAAGTGAAAGGGAACAATCAAGATCGGTATCTAGATATTGGATGCTCAAGGCATATGGCCCACTGCTATGGCAAAGAAGACCGGGTCATGCCAGTCTTTCTCAACTCAACAAGTTGGCAGCAAAGGACTTGGTCCTTGGTCTACCAAAAGTTGAGTTCTCCCCATACAAGGTTTGTGATGTCTATGTTAAAGGGAAACATGTAAAGTCACCTTTTAAAGATAAAATGGTTGCCAGCACCTCCAATCTGGAACTCCTTCACATAGACCTATATGGACCAATAAGAGTGAGGACCAGATGAGGTAAGAGGTATGTCTTTGTCATTGTAGATGAATTCCCCAAGTATACATGGACTCTGTTTTTGAGATCTAAAGATGAAACTTTTGATGTTTTCTGTGTATTTGCCAGAATGATTCAATAGAAACTGGGTTGCAATATATTAAGTATAAGAACAGACCATGGAACTGAGTTTGAAAATTCCAAATTCCTTGAGTTCTGTAACTCACACAATATTAATCATAACTTTTCTACACCTAGAACCCCACAACAAAATGGGGTTGTAGAAAGAAATAATAGACCCCTAAAAGACATAGGGAGGACCATTATTTGACTGCCTAAGAGTTTCTAGGCTGAGGCAGTCAATACTGCTTGTTACTTGCTGAATAGGCGCATGGTCAGATCTATTCTTGAGAAAACTCCCTATGAGTTACGTCGAGAGAGAAATCCCAACATCATTTACCTGAGAGTATTTAGGTGCAAATGTTTTGTTCATAATAATGTCAAAGAAGCTCTAGGTAAGTTTGATGACATAAGCGATGAGGGAATTTTTTTGGGTTACTCTCCACATAGTAAGGCCTATAAAATTTTTAATAAAAGAACTCCGTGTGTAGAAAAAAATATTCATGTTATTTTTCATGAATCTAACAATTTGGCTGAGAAAAGTCTGCAGGATATAGGACTCATTGATGATGAAGATCCTAAGGAATATTAACCTCAATTTGTAGATGGATACAAAAACCACAAGGAAATTGATGGTGATCATGAGGAACAAGAAGAAGAGAGAACTACTCTGACTACTAACCAGACTGATGAAGCTATACCTACTAAACGTGTTCCTTTGGTTCACTCCTTGGGTGAATAATATATGGGTATGTAGATCAGTCCATGGAAAAATCAAAGTTAACATCCTCTTGAGAAAATCATCATTGATCCAAATGCAGGAGTGCAAACCAGGTCATCTCTGAGAAATCTATGTGCACGCACAACATTTCTCTCATAGGTTAAACATAAAACCATCAAGGAAGCTCTAATTATATCCATGCAAGAGGAGCTAAATCAGTTTGAAAGAAGCAAGGTCTGGCACTTGTTACAAAGACCCAAGAACATAACCGTTATAGGTACCAGATGGGTGTTTAGAAACAAGCTGGATGAACAAGAAAATATCACAAGGAACAAGGCCAGACTAGTGGTTCAGGGATACAATCAAGAGGAGGGCATTGACTTATGATACATTTGCAATTGTAGCTAGAATGGGAGCTATAAGAATGCTAATAGTCTTTGCTGCACTCATGGATTTCACCTTGTATCATATGGATATATAAGAGTGCATTCTTGAATGGTTATCTGAAAGAGGAAGTGTTTGTTAAACAACCTCCTGGGTTTGAAAGTGAAGAATTCCCTGACTATGTGTCTAAGTTAGACAAAGCCTTGTATGGACTGAAACAGGCTCCGAGAGCTTGTTATGAAAGACTCTCAAAATTGCTCTTAACCAAAAACTTTGTAAGAGGAAAGGTGGAAAACACTATGTTTCTGAAGAGCAAGGCAAGAATGTTCTGGTTGTGCAAGTATATGTGGATGACATTATCTTTGGGGCTACTAATGAAGCAACGTGCAAGGAATTTGCTGAGATGATGGGGAATGAGTTTGAAATGAGCATGATGGGTGAACTAAACTTCTTCCTAGGGTTTCAAATCAAGAAAACACAAGTGGAACCATGATACATCAGCACAAATACATCAAGGAACTGATGAAGAAATTCAACATGGACTCCTCTAAGTCCATTGACACTCTCATTGCCATTTCAACAAAGCTGGACCTTGATGAAGAAGAGAAAAGTGTTGAGCAGAAACTATATAGAGAAATGATTGGGTCACTGTTGTATCTCATAGAAAGCAAGCTTGATATTGTATTCATCGCGAGACTGTGCGCAAGATTTCAGGCAAATTCCAAGGAGTCCCACCTGAAGGCTATCAATGGGATACTAAGATATCTCAAAGGGACTCCTGACTTGTGCATATGGTATCCTAGAGGGTATAACACATTTTCTAGGTTCTTTTATGGTGTCTTGGGGAAAAAAGAAGCAGAACTCAGTGGCTTTATGCACAACTGAGTCTGAATATGTGGCAGCAGCATCTTGTTGTGCTTAGTTGCTGTGGATAAGACAACAGCTAAGGGACTATGATATTTTTGTTGATTGTGTTCCCATCTTCTGTGACAATACTAATGCTATAAACATTGCTAAAAATCCATGCCAGTACAAAAGAACCAAGCATATTGACATTAAAAAACATTTTCTTAGAGACAATACTGAAAAGGAAATATCTCAATTAACTTCTGTAAAACTGACGATCAAATTGCAGATAATTTTACTAAAGCTCTAAGTATGGATAACTTTAAAAGGAACAGACTAGAACTAGGTCTAATCAATACTTCCAACTAGTTGAACCCCAATGATTGGCTAGAAAAAGTATAATTAGATATAGATAGTCAAGTACAATGTGTTTGGTTCAGTCTCGTGCTTGTATTAAACACACACACCTGCTTAAAAAAATATGGTTGATAACTATGTTGTATGATACTAATGTATAGTGTTGAAGCTTTATTGCAGAAACAAGTAATAAGTTACTAAGGAGTTGGTTCTTCGACTCATATACGTTTCATCTTGTCTTAATTCAATGGTACTTAATATCCTAAATTATTGCTATGCTCAAACTTCTAATCCTGTTAGCATAACTTCTAGTTGTCATCTAATCAAACAGTAAGGGGTAATCCTACAGTAATTGGAGTTTAATTACTCCTGAAATTCTAACAGTCAAAGTAATCATTATAAGAGTCCCGTTAAACTCAAGTTCAGCCCCCCTCCCTCTTCTAGTCAAATCAGGAGTAACGTCTTTAAAATTTCCTTATGATCAGCTTCTCAGACCTCAATATTTCTCTCAAACCCTAAGCAAGAATAAAGAAATAATTCTCTCTTCTCCCTTTATTGATTTTCTTCTCTGATCACCATGCCTAAATCCAGCCAAACCCCTTCTAAAGCTAAATCATCATCCAAGATTGAAGACAAATCCAAGAACATGAAGCCCAAATCAAAGAAAAGTGTCAAAGCATCAAGTGAACCCGCACCAACACCTGCTCCTTCTCCATCGATATCCTCCACTGTACCTACACCATCATCCCTTGTTCCTGCTTCTCCTACCATCCCCACTCCACTAGACCTTCAGTTCCAAAACCAACCACCCATGTATCTGTGCCTACTTCAAAAAATACCTCTAGGCCAACCAAGATCAAGGCTACTCCAAGAAAATCTGTCAAGAATGTCAAGGTAGTGCCTGATGCTATTGCTCAAGAATACACAGTGGTCAAGGAAGCTATGGTTCAGGGGGAATTAATGTCATTCACTACAAGCCAGGTACAACTCCCTCCTTCATAATTAGATGTTCTGGTATCCGCGATAGATGTTGCACCTTTAGACACTCTTCCACCCACAAGTGATAAACCACAATTGCAGGATTTCACTGTAGAAAAGAGTGCAGGAACTCTAAAGAAAGAGGTAGATACCACTATTGTGGTGTCTGTGGTTCAGGGGTAAGGGAGTAAAGAACCAGTGCAAAAGGTGCATGACGGAGGATGAGGATGATAATGGGGGTGAAAAGGAAGAAGGAGTTGTGGGCAGTCATGAGGATCATACTACTCAAGACATCGCTAATGAAGAGGAAAAGAGTGAGAATGAGGGAGATTCTGGTGAAGAGAAGGAGAGTGAGACAAAAGATAGGCTAGGTGAACAAGTGGATGATTCTGCAGAAGAAAATAATAGTGAAGAAGAGGGTAATTTTGAGAGTGAAGGTGAGGATCAAGAAAAGGCAAGTGAGAGTGAAGGAGTAGATGAAGAAAGTGAGGAAAAGACTGAGAATATGAGTGAGGAATCTGAAGGCTCTATGACCATTGGGAAAATTGTCATATCCCTTTCAGAAGAAGCAAGTGGAATGAAAAGGACTGAAGAACCTGGGCCCTTGTTAACTCATTTCACTAGAGTTGAAGAGGTCAGCAGTGTTGAAGATGACTTGCCCATGTCTGAGGTAGGGAAGAAACCCAGGAAGACTTCTCTGAAAGCAACAAAGTCTGCAGTCCCAACAAGAAAATAAGTGGCTCCTCCTTCCAGTACTACTCTTACAAGGAGTAAAAGAAAGGTTGTTGATGAACAAATCATTAAGGAGTCCAGAGGTGCCAAGAAGCAAAGGAAGCAAGTTTCAGTTGTGGAACCTGTGGTTGAGTTGGATGGAGAAGATGAGTTTGAGGTTGCTTTATCAGAAAAGTCCTCTACACAAAAGAGAAAGGTTGCCAAAGATACAAAACCTGCTACCCCATATGCAAGGTCCAGTAGAGAAAATAAGAGAAAGAATGTGCCAGTTGTGGCTGATAGACTCACAGACTTTAGGAATAGAAAAGTGCTCAATGGGAATATTCTTGCAAACACTGATGAAAAGGGTATGAATCAACTGGTTGAAAAACTTGAGTTGCAGGGATGGAAACACATGTTTGTCAAAGCTCCCCCCCCACCCCCTGTTTGTGTTCCTATTGTAGTGGAGTTCTATTCAAACTTCCAATTTGATGTAAAGGAGGTCAAAAGTAAGGTAAGGGGGTTTGAAATGGATTTTGATGCTGAGGAGCTGGGGCTGCTTCTGAATATTTCCTCTTTAGGATTTTAAAATTACCTTAAGAAAAAGTGGTCAACCATAGACAATGATGTTGACACGGGAATTCTGGTCACATAGAAGTTCTCCCAAAAGTTTGAACTGGATGCTCCCCATAAGGTGTACAAGACTGATATGAACCCCTTCCACAAGTTTTTGTTTCACTTTGTCAATTCCTACATTCTGCAGAGGTCTGAGAGAAGGCATGAGGCTGCTCCGTTGGACATGGCTATAATGGAGCTGCTTGACACTGGTAGACCTATCAATTTCCCTAGCCTGATGATTCAACATATGGAAAGAGCTACAGACACTTCCAAGCCTAAGCATACTATGCCTTATGTCTTCATGTTGACTGAGCTGTTTGACAAGCTCAACATTGCCTTGCTTGAGCTTAAGTATTAAAATCACAACGATATTTTGGATGTATTTACCCTCAAGCAGTGTGGATATGAGGATATCAAGGCTAGAGGACCAACAAGACCTGCTATTCTACTTGGAAGCAGTAGGGCAGCACATCTCAGTAATAGGTTGGAGTTTACTATTGAGGAGAATGTCAAGTTTGTGAAGACAGTGATGAGCTGAGAAAATAAAGTAGGCAGCTTAGGGAAGAGCTCAAAAGAGATAGGGAAGATCATGCCCAACAGATTTCCACTCTTGTGAAAGCATTGACCCCCTCTACCTCTCATCCATAAACATGTACCTTCCCAGTGTCCTTAGTCTCTTTTGCTATCCCAGTGATGCTTTAATCTTTTTTCTCTTTATGTTCTAGTCTGAGTAGGTTGCAGTATGTTTATTTTATTTTGTTCTAATAGTTTAAGAAAAGGCCCTGGGCTTATTTTGACACTACTAAATGACTTCTCTTATAATATTTTAATGCTTCGTTTAGTATTGGATCATCAACCTAGATTGTTTTCTTTGATAATTTTTGAGCTTGTGTTGTAGCATGTATAGATTTGAATCTTACATTAACTGTGCGTAATATGTCTAACATCTTTTTATTTTTTCGATGATGCAAAAAGGGGAAGATAAAATTAGGGGTGTTGCTTTGAATATGTCTATCTATGGTGTAATGTGCATGTTTATTGATCACGACTTGTTGTGATTACCTGGTTCTAGTTTGTAAAAAGTTTATCATCATCAAAAGAGGGAATTTGTTGAGTATTGAGATTTTGATAATTAACAAAGTTTGTTTAGATGCAATATTCAAAGAACCAGGTCCGCAACGTAGCTGCTTAACTGTTCTAAGAACCAGCTCCTCATGGTAAAGGACCAGCTTCTCAGGTTGACGAATGAAATTTGTGCAAGACAGTAACTTTATCTCAAAGTTACCCAGGTTCGAGTTTGGTGGAAGAAGGCTGATACATGTGATAAGGGTTGTTGCCTAAGAAGATACAAATAAACCAGTAAGAGACAAGAGTCCCAGAACTTGTGGAGCTCTTGGAACAGTAGGAGTCCTATCAAACAAGAAACTGACTATGCATAGGACTCCTAGAAGATCTTGAAGTCCAGCGTTTAAATACTATCTATTATGGAATGGAATTCTGAGATCATCCTTTCACATATCAATTGGAGAACTATATTTTGTACACTCAAGTCGAGTACCAGGGTTGTGTACTTCTTGAGTCAGTCTAGTGAATGTGTTGTAGGAATTGAGTTGTAATCAAAGTATCACAAATAATTAGTGTGTTAGAGTGAGTGTTTGCTTTACAAGTTAGAGTAACTTGTAAATCAAATAGTCGTAGTAGGAGTATTGGAGAGTATTTAATTATAGTTTTGTAATTGATACATTTTGGCTTATTGTTCTAGTGGAGTTGAAGTTGAAAATCCTACGTAGTAGGTCGTGGTTTTTGTACCTTTTGAGTCGGGTGATTTTCCACGTAAAAATTGATGTGTTTACTTTACTCCTTATTTTACTTCATGTCTAAAGAACATAGTAAAGAACCAAGTTCTTTAGTAATTCATATGGACATTCAAACTAACATATTTTCTGTAAATGAATCGGGCTTATAGACCACCATTTTAGAAAATGCTTTAGTCACTGTGTCAGGATTAACATGGTACTTCTTGAACCAACAAGAGTAGTCATTTTCCATAACAAAGACTTCAAAATTTGATGCATTATACTCTGCATAATCAATAGCATGCAATTTCCCTTCAACTTCCCCGAAGTAGTCCAAGTTTCGACCACATGCACTCTGAAGTGGAGGCATTGGAAATTTTCTGATATGCTTCTTATAAACATCATAACATACTAATTTTATTAGTGTAGTCTGTAGGTCAGTGAAGTATACCATTCAAAAAAACACCCTTAGAAAAGCTCGTACCAACTGGACCGACGAATGGACACCCAGAGTATCTCCAAGTGTTGGTCTCAAAGGTGTATGTTAAAATATTAAATATAATATTTGTTCTATACTCACCATAGATGTTGATAACGTGGCCATATAGTGAATTAGAAAGATTAAATGTCAAATCCAAGCATGACATTCTCAAATATTTATCTAGCCGATTTCGATATGGGAATGTTGAAAAATGCTTTATAATTGGATTGTATACATAGTATTGTAAACTAGATACACTTCTACAGGATCGAAAAAGAAATAATAAACCACCATAAGATTATAATATTTCAACTCCACAAGAATCTTTAATAAAATCAAGGCATTGAAAAGGTACTACTGGATTTTGTTCAGGTTGTATAAGGCATATATAAGTATAATTGATGTTGAAGTTACTCTTTAAAGATAAGATCATAAAGAGAAGAGAAATAAGGACTAGAAATGGTGGACATCCACCTTTTGGTTACTAATTTGAACATAAATAGTGGTTTTGGTGGGTGGCATAATAGTAGTTTTATTAGAAGATCATCACTACCTTCAATTGCTTCATCTGAGGACATAGAATGACCTTTCTCATGCTTGTTTGTTTCCATATATATATGTTGCTTGATCAGGGTCTACCTTTGTCAAGATTTCTTTAAAGGCCACATAACATAATGTAAAGCAGTTTAAGTTAAATACATGGACAATGTAAAAATTTTTATAATATCCAACATAATTAATTTAACTCATTAGAAAGTTATCTACTTTATAAACAAGGTTGTGAGATCATATTTTAACATAATTCACTTTGAAATAAGATTCAAATTATATGTACTAATATTGTAAATATTAACTATCAATGTCGTTTAATACGTGACAGTAGGTTAATTACTATTTTTACCATGCTTGATCAGGCTCTATCTCCGTATTGATTTCTCACATAAACTGTGTATTTTATTCATCTCCCAAAAAGATACATTGAGCTAACTCCCTAGATCACACTTGTAAGACAACAGATGCCAAGTTTACAATTGAGATGAAGTAAATGCATATGAGAAAGATTACACAAGCTATGTGCCTCGTAGAAGGAGATCCAGCATTTACAAAAAAGTAGTAACAGGAAGTCTATCCCTACTGTAAAAGACTGCATAGTCAAGGAGGATCAAAGGTAATGCATGTTCTCTTTAGTCTAGTCCTTCGAAATACCGGCAAGTCCCATCTACCCATGTTCATGAGGCCCTTGACTTGAGGAGGAAGATCAGAAAAACACTCGAAACAATTGGGAATGAGAGATAGAGTGACAGATGGATGCAAGCTTGTCTGCAACTTGATTTCCCTCTCTGTAATAGTGATTAAGAGAGAATCTAGGCTGCTCCATGAACTTTTTAACTTCTTCTACCTCCTTTGCAATATTCCAGGGAATTGTATTATGACCATTAACACAATTCACTAATAATTTGGAGTCGTTTTCAACATTAATAAGATAATAACCATTAAATAGACACCATTTAATACTGTAGTGAAGATCAGTTGCTTCTGCCCAGTTGCCTCTTCCTAAACCAAGCACTAAAGAGTAGACAAAGACAAAGCAACCCTCTTATCCCTTATCACACCTCCAGCTCCACACTTTTCTTCTTTGCAACTACCATTAGAGTTTAGTTTAATATATGATGACTTCCATTTAATCCATTTAACAATAATGGATTTCTCAAAATGGATAGTGATTCTCAAAAGCTGATTGATCTCCTTCAGTCAATTCATAATATTAATCCATGACTTATGCTTCTTCCTTTTAAAAATTTGCCAAGCTGAAGCAACTGAAAAAGGACCACTATTATCCGTTGTCCAAACTGGACTATCAAGAACTGTGGATCTTAGTGATCTATGGAAAGTATTCACTTTATCCACCACATGTTGTGGAAGCTAAAGATCTAATCCTCTCCAATTTATGTGATTGTTGAGCAGCATACTAGAGAGAGTAATATTATCAGACTTGTAACCTACCGGAAAAAAATTGTATAATGGACCTAACTCGAACCAATTATCAAACCAGAAAGCAACCATTCCACTGTCAATTTTCCATAGAATTTGTTGATCCACAAGCTTTTCAATTTTGTACATTGCATTCCATGAATGGGACTGCCCAAAATACCACTGTTTTATAAGAGGATGAGCTCTCTAATAATATTTCACCATTCGGAACCTCTTCCATAATCATTGACTAGTTCTAAAGTTCCACCACTATTTTGCAGTGAATACATTGCAGATGTCATTAAGTTTCCTAAAATTGGCACCCCTTCCTCATATGAAAAACATAGGTTATCCCAGGAAGTATAGTGATGTCTTTTCTTCCCAACCGACACTCCCCAAAAAAACCTGGTAAGCAACCTCTCTATTTGGTTGAGAACACCCTTTGGAGGATGAATATCAGCTAGTAGATGTGTAGGCAATGCTAATAAGACATGCCTGATTAACGCCGCTCTACCCCCAAAGGATAGAAACTTGGAATGCCGCCCTGAGATCTTATTCAGGATCCTAGTGATAATCTCAGAGAATATAGAAATCTCCTCCTTCAAACATACAAAGGGCAACCCAGGTATTTGATAGGAAGAGTTATGTACAGTAATATTTTCCACCTTAAAATTTTCTCCGCATGTGCATTAGGGGCAAGAATAAAGCAAGAATTAAACTTGTTAACTAGTTATCCTGAGACCTTTTCATACACTGATAATCCTCCATCAACATCATCAAAGAGTCTCTGCAACCACTAGAAAAAAGAATGACATCGCCAGCAAAGGCTAGATGATTTATTAAATGACCATTTCCGTTTAGTTTCCAGAAAGGTAAAAAAATCATTATTTTGACATCTATATAGAAAGTTATGGCTAAAATACTAAAGCTTGGCAGTGCAGTCACCAAGAGAGTGCGGATGCATAATTTTTGTGCGACCGCAGGAGCCGAGATGTGCGACCACACTTGAAATTGTGTTGACAGCACTTAGTGAGTTCTGATAATGTACTATATAACCGAGGCTTAGGTTATTATTTTATTTTTGGACCTTGAGAGCTTGGTTTGAGACGATTTTTATGGGGTTTCAAGAAATTCTTCGGGGTAAGTGATTCTAACTCGGATTTGTTTAATATACATGAATATATCACTAATTTGATTATTTAATTAGTACTTTGAGATGGAAATTTTTGAAAAATTGTAGAAATTTCATAAACCATAAATTGGGGATTTGAAGGTCGAGTTGTGATCGGAATTGGCTAATTTTGGTATGGTTGGACTCGTGAGTGAATGAGTATTCATATTTTGTGACTTTTACCCGATTTCGAAATGTGGACCCGGGGAGGCTTTTTATGGCGATTTTCAAAATTCTTATTTAAGTCTTGATCTCATTGATTAGATTAGTCTATTATAGTTATACTTGGGATATGTAATTGCTTTTGGCTAGATTTGGGCCAGTCATAGTCGGATACTCGTAGAAAAGGAATTGTTATCGAGTGATTGAGCTTGGTTTGAGGTAAGTGGCTCGCCTAACATTGCATGGGGGAACTCCCCTTAGGATTTGGTATTATTTGATATGTGAGCGTCGTGTACATGAGGTGACGAGTACGTACATGAGATATTTGTTGTAAAACCCCATTTTCACTAAGTCATAACTTGTTTCCCTTTATTTGAACTACACTAGCATATGTAACTATCCTGTTTAGTTAGAATAGCATGCCTACGTGTTTTAGTTGCATATTTGAACTCTGTGGAGCATGTTTAGTGAAACTACCTGCTTTCCTTGACTTGAACATAGTCTAAACTGTAGGTTTCATGTTGTAACTATTAATTCTATTAATTGAGCTGTATATTTACTTTGGGAATTTGGAACAGTATTCTGGAAGATCCCCCTGTTCTGCTTATTTACTTTGGGATTACGGAACGATATTCCGGTAGATACCCCTGTTTTGCATTTTACTTTGGGACTACGAAACGATATTCCGGTAGATCTCCCTTTTTTGGATATTTACTTTGGGACTGCGGAACGATATTCTGGTAGATCCCCCCTATTTTGCATTTTTACTTTGGGACTATGGAACGATATTCTGGTAGATCCCCCTGCACATTTACGTTTGGGACTACGGGACGGTATCCTGGGAGATCCCCTGTTGTTATCTCTGTGTACTGAGCTGTTGACTTTCTATGATTTAATTCTTGTTAAATTTTAGTACTTATTTTTACTGCAATATTTCATTCTGTCTTAGTTCATTATATATATACCAGTAGGGCCCTGGCCTGATCTCGTCACTACTCGACCGAGGTTAGGCTTGTCACTTACTGTGTACCGTTGTGGTGTACTCATGCCTTTCCTTGCACATGCTTTTTGTGTGCAGATCCAAGTACAACTTATCAGCTGCATTATCAGTGAGGCGAGGCAACTGTAGAGACTTCAAGGTATATCAGTCGCGTCCGTAGACCTCAGAGTCCCTATCTACTCTTCCCCATGTCAAACACTTCTTGTATTTCCTTTTGTTAGACTCTGGAGTATAAAATGTCTTCTTTCTGTAGCTTGTGACTTATGATATTCTGGATTTTGGGAAATATTGTGTACGTTCGAGGATTGGTTTTACTTGTATATGCCGAGCGGCATTCTACCATTATATAGTATCTATTGAAGCTTAGTTGTTAATTATTGCTTTGTTTCCGTTATGTTAATAGGCTTACCTAGTCATAGTGACTAGGTGCCGTCACGACATATTACAGAGGGGGAAAATGGGTCGTGACAAGTTGATATCAGAGCTCTAGGTTCATAGTAGTCGTGAGTCACAAGCCAGTTTATTAGAGTCTCGCGGATCGGTACGGAGACGTCTGTACTTATCTTCGGGAGGCTATGAAACTGTAGGAAATTTACGCTTCTTTCATTCCTATCGTGCGAGCTTATTGATCTCGGAGTTTGAACTTTTATCATTCCATCCTCTCGCAGATGGTGAGGGCACGAACTGTAGTTATCGATGACGCCGCTCCCGGAGCAGGTGTCGCTAGAGGCAGAGGCCAACGAGTAGTGCGCATCGCAGCTAGAGCACCTACCAGAGCAGCAGTTGAGTAGTCGCCAGTAGCTACAGTTGGGGGCAGGTACCGGAGGCACTTGCTATTACCTCCGGACTTCAGGAGACCTTAGCATAGTTCCTGAGTATGTTTGGTACATTTGTTCAGGCGGGGTTGATTCCGCTTGTACCAGCTATTTCACAAACCAGGGAGGAACCCAGACTCCCGCCGCCCACACTCTAGAGCAGTGAGTTCACATTGGTCAGGTTCCAGGTGTCATGGCGACACAACCTGTGGTCCCATTTCAGCAGGTGGTAGGGATCACTTGACGAGCAGAGGATAGGTGGGTCCAGGAGAGAGAGGATAGATGAGATCAGGAGAGAGAGTACTGGGAGGCGAGGAGACCTCGTAGACTGGAGAGATCCACCGGTCCTTATTTTGGAGGCGGGGTACGATATGGTAGAGGTTTTGTGGGCCATCCAGTTCAGTTTGCGTTCAGGCTATGCACAATGTTCAGGTGTTCATGGATCTTAGGGTACCCGTACCGCACAGTTCCGACAACCACGTCAGCAGCAAGGTTATTTTGAGTGTTGCGAGACTCGCCATGTGGTGAGGATTTTCCCCAGACGTAGGAGGGATGCACCTCCACAGTCTTCTGAGGCACCGCTTGCCCCACCAGGCCCTCAGGCCATGATTCCAGCACCAGCTACTATTCCACCTGCTCAGCCAGATCGGGATGGAGGTCGGGGAGGTAGAGGTCTCCCTAGAAGGGGAGGCCAGGCCAGATACTATGCCCTTCCTACTCGTACAGAGGCAGTTGCTTCTGATTGTGCCATTACAGGTACTGTTCCGGTCTGTCATAGAGATGCATCCGTTCTGTTCGATCCAGGCTCCACTTATTCCTATGTGTCCTCTTATTTTGCCCCGCATTTAGGCGTATCTCGGGATTCTTTTTGTTCCCCATTTATGCGCCTACTCCTGTGGGAGATTCTCTTATTGTGGACCGCATTTATTGGTCGTGTTCGGTTACTCTTAGTGGTTTTGAGACCATATCTGATTTATTATTGCTCAGCATAGTGGATTTTTATGTTATCTTGGGCATGGACTGGTTATCGCCCCATTATGCTATTCTTGATTTTCACGCCAAGACCGTGACACTAGCTATGATAGGTTTACCGCAATTAGAGTGGAGGGGTACCTTAGATTACACTCCCAGTAGAATTATTTCATTTCTTAAAGCTTAGCGAATGGTTGAGAAGGGGTGTGACTCGTATCTAGCCTATGTGAGAGATATCAGTATTGATACCCCTATCGTTGAGTCAATACCAGTAGCGAGGGATTTCCCTGATGTGTTTCCAGCTGATCTTCTCGGCATGCCGCCCGACAGAGATATTGGTTTTGGCATTGATTTGTTGCCGCGCACTCAGCCCATATCTATTCCTCCTTACCGTATGACCCCTCCTGAGTTGAAGGAACAGTTACAGGAACTGCTTGATAAGGTCTTCGATCATCCCAGTGTGTCACCTTGGGGTGATCTTCTGTTGTTTGTGAAAAAAAAAGGATGGTTCTATGTGTATGTGCATTGATTAATGCCAGTTGAACAAAGTCATAGTGAATAATCGGTATCCTTTGCCTCGTATTGATGACCTATTTGATCAGTTACAGCGTGCCAGAGTGTTCTCCAAGATTGACTTGCACTCAGGTTATCATCAGTTAAAGATTCGGGGGCCAGATATCCCGAAGATTGCTTTCAGGAATCGGTATGGTCATTACAAGTTCCTTGTGATGTCATTTGGGCTGAGCAATGCCCAACAACATTTATGCATTTGATACACATCATATTTTGGCCTTATCTTGATACTTTCATCATTGTGTTTATTGACGATATCCTGGTGTACTCCCAGAGTTGAGAGGATCATGAGCAGCACTTGAGGACAATGCTTCAAACCTTGAGAGAGAAATTTTTTTATGCAAAGTTCTTAAAATGTGAGTTCTAGTTGGAACCAGTGGCATTTTTGCGTCACGTAGTGTCGAGTGAAGGGATCTAGGTGGATCCGAAGAACGTGGAGGCGGTGCAGAGTTAGCCCAAACTGTCCTCAGCTATAGAGATCCAAAGCTTTCTTGGTTTGGCGGGTTATTACCGTCGATTTATTGGGGGATTCTAATCTATTGCAGTACCTATGATCGGGCTGACCCAAAAGGGTGCTCCGTTTAGGTAGACAGAGGAGTGTGACCAGATCTTCCAAAAGCTCAAGACAGCTTTAACTACAACCCCAGTATTGGTATTGCCTTCAGGTTCGGGGTCTTATACAATTTATTGTGATGCGTCGCGAGTTGGCCTCGACGTGGTGTTGATGTAGGATCGTAGGTTGATTGCCTACACGTCCAGACAGCTGAAGGTGCATGAGTAGAACTATCTTGTCCACGACCTCGAGTTAGCTGCTATTGTTCATGCCTTGAAGATTTGGTGGAATTATTTGTACGGTGTCCCTTGTGAGATCTACATTGATCACCGGAGTTTGCAGTATCTGTTCAAGCAGAAGGATCTTAAGTTGTATTAACGGAGATAGTTAGAGCTACTTAAGGATTATGATATCACTATTCTGTACCATTCGGGGAAAGCCAATGTAGTGGCCGATTCCTTGAGTCGCAGTGTGGAGAGTTTGGGGAGCTTGGCATATTTACCAGCAGTAGTGAGACCATTGGCACTGGATGTTCAGGCCTTAGCCAACCAATTTTTTAAATTGGATATTTCTGATCCGAGACTAGTTTTGGCTTGTGTGGTCTCCCAGTATTCTCATTATGATCGTATTAGGGAGCGTCAATATGATTACCCCCATTTTCTTGTCCTGAAGGACACGGTTCAGTACACTGATGCTGAGGAGGTCACTATTGGAGATGTTGGTGTATTGATGATGCAGGGCAGGTTGTGTGTGCCAAATATAGACGGATTGCGTGAGTTGATTCTCTAGGAGGCTCACAGCTCGTGATACTCCATTCATCGGGGTGCCACGAAGATGTATCATGACTTGAGGCATCATTATTGGTGGCGTAGAATGAAGAAGGACAAGTGGAATATGTAGCCCGGTGTCTAAATTTCCAGCATGTGTAGTATGAGCATCAACGACCAGGTGGATTGCTTCAGAAGTTAGAGATTCCAGAGTGGAAGTGGGAGCGGATCACTATGGATTTTGTTATTGTACTCCCACGGACTCAGCGGAAGTTTGATGCAGTTTAGGTGATTGCGGACAGACTGGCCAAGTCAGCTCAGTTCATTCCTGTGATGACTACTTATTCCTCCGAGCAGCTGGCTCGAGTTTATATCAGCGAGATTGTCAGGCTTCATGGCGTGCCGATATCTATTATCTCTGGCCTGGGTACGTAGTTTATATCATGGTTCTGGAGGGCCGTACAACGTGATTTGGATACTCGAGTAGAGTTGAGCACATCATTTCACCCTCAGACAGACGGACATTCCAAGCACACTATTCAGATTCTTGAGGATATGCTTCATGCGTGTGTGATGGAGTTTGGACGTTTTGGGATCAGTTCTTGCCCCTTGCGGAGTTTGCCTACAACAATAATTATTAGTCTAGCATTCAGATGGCACATTATGAGGCTCTGTATAGTAGGCGGTGTCGGTCCCCAATGGGTTGGTTCGAACTTGGCGAGGCTAGATTATTGGGCACAAACTTGGTTCAGGACGCTTTGGAGAAGGTTAAGGTGATTCAGGATAGACTGCACAGCCCATTCCAAATAGAGGAGTTATGCGGATCAGAAGGTTTGCGATGTTGCATTCATGGTTGGAGAGCGGGTCTTGCTCCGGGTTTCGCCTATGAAGAGCATCATGAGGTTCAGGAAGAGGGGAAAGCTGAGCCCAAGATTCATTGGTCCATTTGAGGTGTTGCGGCGAGTTAGGGAGGTTGCTTATGAGCTTTCCTTACCTCCCAGTCTAGCAGGAGTTCCTTCGGTATTCCATGTTTCTATGCTCTGAAAGTATCACGGTGATCCATCTCATATGTTGGATTTCAGCTCAGTCCAGTTAGACACGGATCTATCTTATGTTGAGGAGCCAGTGGCTATTATGGACAGGCAAGTTCTAAAACTAAGGTCAAAGAACATTAAATCAGTAATGGTCCAATGGCGGGGTCTGCCGGTCGAGGAGGTGACATGGGTGACCGAGCATGATATGTGCAGCCGTTATCCTCATCTTTTCACCACTTCAGGTATGTCTCTATACTCGTTCGAGGACGAACGATTATTTTAAGAGGGGGAGGATGTAATGACGCCGGTCATTTTGAGAGTAGTAGCCCCGATCCCATATTAGCTACTTTCCCCATATTTATTTTCTGCTATTGTGACTTGCCGGGAGGTTTCGTTTTGGTTTTTAGAGTGTTTTGGGACATAGAATCACTAAATAGGAGCTTACGTCTTAGAATTTCGACTGTAGTCGGAACAGTGTGAAGATGGATCCAGAATGGAATTCTATTGATTCTGTTAGCTCCGTTGGGTGATTTTGGGCTTAGGGGCATGTACAAATTGTGTTTTGGAGGTGCGTAGCTCAATTATGCTTGGAATGGCGAAAGTCAAATTTTTGGAGTTTTGGACCGGTAGTGGAGTTTTTGATATCGGGGTCGGATTCCAATTCCGATTCCAAAAGTTAGAGTAGGTCCATAATGAATTTTTGTGCAAAATTTGGGGTCAATCGGATGTGGTTTGGTTGGTTTCGGCATTGGTTGTCGAATTTGGAAGTTTCAAGTTCTTTAAGTTTAAATCGGAGGATGATTCGTGATTTTAGCGTTGTTTGATGTGATCTGAGAACTCGACTAAGTTCGTATGGTGTTTTAGGAATGGTTGGTATGTTTGGTTGAGGTCCCAGGGGCGTCGGGTGAGTTTTGGGGTGAGTTTTGAGCGAGTATGAGCTTTTCGGCACTCTAATGCTGTTCTGGGGGTCTTTGAAAGTGCCGACCGCAAATTTTTGAAGTGCTGAGGCAAAAGGGAAGTGCGGACCTCAGGGGAGCTGTTCGGACCACAAAATTTTGTGTGAGGCTGCACTTCAGGCCGCAGAGGAGTGTGCAGGCCGCACAATTTTGTGTGCGGCCGCACTCAGGAACTCTCAGATTTGCTGGTCCGACATTGGAAGCTTATATGTTTTGATCTACGAAAAATTTTGAGATGATTCAACAACAAAAGTTGTAGCCCTTCGTATTTAGTTACCAGATAGGTAAAGACGTCAGTATTTGGACACCTGTAGAGAAAGTTATGGCTAAAATACTAAATCCTAGCAGTGCAGTCACCAAGAGAGTAGGGCCGCAAAATTTTTGTGCGACCACAGTAACCGGGATGTGCGGCCACACATGGAATTGTGCGGAACGCATATGGTGAGTTCAAAGAATGTACTATATAACCGAGGCTTAGGTTATTATTTCATTTTTGGACCTTGGGAGCTCGATTTGAGACGATTTTTCATGGGTTTTTCAAGAAATTCATCAGGGTAAGTGATTCTAACTCGGATTTGGTTAATATACATGAATGTATCACTGATTTCATCGTTTAATTGGTACTTTGAGACGGAAATTTGGGAAACATTGTAGAACTTCATAAATCATAAATTGGGGATTTGAAGGCCGAGTTGTGATCAGAATTGGCTAATTTTGGTATGGTTGGACTCGTGAGTGAATGGGTGTTCATATTTTGTAACTTTTACCCGATTTGAAGATGTGGGCCAGGGGAGGCTTTTTATGGCGATTTTCAAATTTCTTATTTAAGTCTTGATCTCATTGATTATATTAGTCTATAATAGTTATACTTATGATATGTAATTGCTTTTGGCTAGATTTGGGCCATTCTGAGTCGGATATTCATAGAAAAGGCATTGTTATCGAGTGATAGAGCTTGGTTTGAGGTAAGTGGCTCGCCTAACCTTGCATGGGGAAATTCTCCTTAGGATTTGGTATTGTTTGATATGTGAGCGCCGTGTACATGAGGTGGAGAGTACGTACACGGGCTATATGTTGTAAAACCCCATTTTTCACTAAGTCATAACATGTTTCCCTTTATTTGAACTACACTAGCATATGTAACTATCCTACTTAGTTAGAATAACATGCCTACATGTTTTAACTGCCTATTTGAACTCTGTGCAGCATGTTTAGTGAAATTACTTGCTTTCCTTTACTTGAATTTAGTCTAAACTGTAGGTTTCTTGTTGTAACTGTTAATTCTATTAGTTAAGCTGCATATTTACTTTGGGACTACGAAACGGTATCCCGGGAGATCCCCCAGTTCTGCATATTTACTTTGGGACTACACAATGATATTCCGGCATATCCCTCTTTTCTTCATATTTACTTTGGGACTACGGAACGATATTCCGGTAGATCCCCTTGTTTTGCATATTTACTTATGGACTACGGAACGATATTCCGGTAGATCCCCTTGTTTTGCATATTTACTTTGGGACTACGGAACGGTATTCCGGTAGATCCCCCCTGCACATTTCCGTTTGGGACTACGGGACGGTATCCTGGGAGATCCCATGTTGTTATCTCTGTGTATTGAGCTGTTGACTTTCTATGGTTTCATTCTTGTTAAATTTCAGTACTTATTTTTACTGCAATATTTCATTTTGTATTATTTTATTATATATATACCAGTAGGGCCATGACCTGATCTCGTTACTACTTGATCGAGGTTAGGGTTGGCACTTACTAGGTACCGTTGTGGTGTAATCATGTCCTTCCCTGCATATGTTTTTTGTATGCAGATCCAGGTACTGCTTATCAGCCGCATTATCAGTGAGGCGAGGCAGCTGTAGAGACTTCAAGGTATATCTGCCGCGTACGCAGACCTCGAGGTCCCTATCTACTCTTCCCCATGTCAAACACTTTTTGTATTTCCTTTTGTTAGACTCTGGAGTATAGAAACACTGTCTTCTTTCTGTAGCTTGTGACTTACGATATTCCGAGTTTTGGGAAATATTGTGTACGTTCGAGTATTGGTTTTACTTGTATATACCGAGCGACATTCTACCATTATATAGTATCTATTGAAGCTTAGTTGTTCAATTATTGTTTTGTTTCCATTATTTCAATATTAATAGGCTTACCTAGCCGTAGTGACTAGGTGTCGTCACGATGTCTTATGGAGGGGGAAAATGGGTCATTACACATAGATACGTGGAATACCTGATGAACTCCCGATAGACTAGGAGGAAAAGTAAGTCTGTATGCAACCCCTCCAACTTGATCCAACCCCTCGAATTGCTGATGAATCTCGGGCTTAGCTTGACCCTCCTTCTAAACTTCATAATACCCTTCATAGGCGAGACTTTCAAGAGAAACTTCTCGCCCACCATGAATGACAAATCACGTCCCTTTTGATCCGCGTAACTATTCTACCTGTACTATGCTATGCGAATTCACTCCCGGATCAACTTTACCTTATTCGAGGCATCCTTCACCAAATCAATACCATATAACCTAGCCTCACCGAGTTAAAACCAACCAATGGGGGAATGACATTGCTGTCCGTACAAGGCCTTACATAGAGCATCTCGATGCTAGACTGATAACTATTGTTGTAAGCACACTCGGCCAATGGTAAGAATCGATCCTTTTTCTCTTCGAAGTCAATCACACATGCTTTGAGCATATCCTCCAGAATCTGAACTATCCGCTCTGACTGCCTATCGGTCTACGGATGAAAGGTTGTGATGAGCTCTACTCGAGTACCCAACTTACTCTGTACAGCTCCCCAGAAGTGTGAAGTGAACTGAGTGCCTCTATCTAAAATGATGAAAATAGGCATGCCATGCAACCAAATAATCTCCTGAATATAGATTTGGACCAACCTCTGAAGTGTGTGTAGTCATCACTAGAATAAAGTGTGCAGACTTGGTCAATCTGTCGACAATGACTCAAACGACATCAAATTTCCTCAATGTCTATAGAAAACTGACCATGAAATCCATAGTGATGTGCTCCTATTTCCACTCCGCTATAACCATCTTTTGATGTAAGCCACCCGGCCTCTAGTGCTCGTACTTAACTTGCTAGTAATTCAAACATATTTCCACATACTCAACTTTCTTCATTCGTCGCCTTCAACTAATGTGAAGCATTTGCAATAACTCTCCCCTCCTGCACCAATACACAACCCAAACCAACGCGTGAAGCATCACAATACACAATATATATCCCGAAATCGGAGGGCAAAACCAACACTGGTGCTGTAGTCAATACGGTCTTGAGCTTCGAAAAGCTCGCCTCGCAATCTTTGAACCATATGAATTGAGCACCCTTTTGGGTCAATCTAGTCAAAGAAGCTGTAATAGACGATGTTTACCTTGAAAATGGTAATTACAATTATATTTGATTTTGTGGTACTAAAAATACATGATCTATTTTAATACCAGTTGTTTAGGCAATAGATTTTAAGTGTGATGTAAGAAAATGAGGTAATAGCGAAGGATGATGAGGTTGTGCAAACCGAGTAGCTGAGAGACGGGGTCTCGAGCTTGGTCGAAGTGGGCCTCGAGGTCGAGCTCGAGAGCTAGACATGGGGAGGTCGAAGATGGTACAACAGTATTGAAGGCCTCGAAGATGGCCTCTATAAGATAAATAGCGGGTAATAAATAAAGAACAAGTAATGAACACAATAAATGAAAAGCAATAAACTAATGGAGCAATTGTAAAGAATGTCTTGAGTTTAAGGAGAAGAGAATGTCTTGTTCTTTTATTGAATATCATATATGTTACAAAACGACCAGGGTCCCTTTAAATAGGAGGGGGAATCCCAGAATAGTACATGTGCAACTATTACAAAGAAATGTAGATGATACAACAATTTAATGTCACGATACAGGCTTGTACTATTCTTGCAGACGGGGTCAACTTTAATCACGTGCCTTTTTGGAACTTTCCGCTCTTCCATGATGGTCTTCGATCTTTTACCCTTCCTCGAGATATTTCAACCCCTCGGGATACATCCTCGAGGAATGCACCTCGGGGTTGAACTTCGGTCCTGCTCCGATTCAATCGAGGTCGGGCTCGAAATGCTGTAGAAGCCTTAAAATTGGCCTTCCCCAATTTTACCGTATACAAATAGTCCCCGCATTTCTTGGAATTAAAAGACAAGAAACGATTTCAATTTACCAACTTTTTAATGCCTTCATTATCCTATCAGTCATGCCGTGTAAGCTACTGATGTGAGAGACGCTCAAAAGCTATCAGAAGCCATGTTTGCACAGTTCTTGAAAAGATTCGAATTTATTACGGCGGTTGACTGCCTTTTGGCCTTCCTCTATGCGCGCGATTGGACTCTATAAATACTCCTTCTCCCGCCACTCTCCTTTCATTACTTCTTCTAACCTTTTAACAATGGTTCTCATTTCTTCTTTCTTGTATCCTTTTCCTGATCAGCTCTCACTCGTTTCCCTTGAAATATGTCAGCAGGAATGACGAAGACCTCCAAAACTATTCCACGAGGTGATAAATCATCCTCATATCCACGTTCCTCAAATGGTAAGGAAATATTATCCCCAATTCTCGAGGAATGCATCCCCGGGCTCTGCGAAACAACCTCTGATTTTAAGGTCGATAAACCTTCCTCGAAGCCGGGAGAGTGTGAACCAATGTCTCGGTATATTAGCATAATAACAGACGTTGAGAAGGTGAA
This sequence comes from Nicotiana knightiana, assembly GCA_005239525.1. NCBI lineage: Eukaryota > Viridiplantae > Streptophyta > Magnoliopsida > Solanales > Solanaceae > Nicotiana > Nicotiana knightiana. The sequence goes on along the minus strand of ML417224.1, from coordinate 145,573 downwards.
GGCCGATTTCCCCTGGGAAGATGTGGTGCAAGTGGAAATTCCCTCTCGTGATGGGGATATAACAACCCATAAAGTCGACTTCCTTAGTGTATACACCTATCCATTTACCCTGGGTCCGGTAGAGTCGTCCTCGCCGTCGATAGACCCCGTTGTTATCGACTTCTGCAAGCGATATCAAGTGAAGCTCGGTCAAATTCATCCATCATTTTGGCGTATCATTTACATGATTAGGTATTTTGCAAACGTGGTCGAGGGGATGCCTTTTACCCTCGACTACCTGATCAGAATGTACAGTCCCCGACTTTACCAGGGTGGTCTAATTAAGCTTCAACGTCGTGCTACGAAGGTTTTCTTTGCTTGTACTGATGAAGACAAGGACAAAGGGTGGATGAGCCATTTTATTTGAGTTAGGACCTCATATTTGATTCCATTTGAAAGGATGCCATTCCCTGAGAAATGGAATATGAATCGTAAGTTAACACCTCAATCAAGCCTTTTTCATTTCCCTTCGGATCAACTTCCCTTTGAACTAACTTCTTTTGATAATGTAGATGCACGTGGTATCTCAATGCGGTTAAGGATCTCTCGAGCTGGGTTCGCCGGCTCGATTATACCTGCCCATATGATGAGCGCGTATGGCGCGACCTGGCAGGGGCCGATGGGAAGCTAAAAATCATGGTGGGGCCTTTCCTTTTACAATACCTGAGTTCTTTAAAAGATATANTAGAAACATGAGCTTGTGATATAGCTACACCTAATTCCAGACCGGTTAATGCAAGAACTATAAATAAAGGACCAAGATCCCCTATGAAATATAAAAGATCATTCATACATAGCATAGTCCAAGCGAACCCACTTAAAATCTTTACTGAACTATGACCGGCCATCATATTAGCAAATAAACGTATTCCTGAGCTTAATGCTCGAAAACAATAAGGGATTAGCTCAAGGAGTACTAAAAAAGGTGCTAATGGCAGTGGGACTCCTGCAGGTAATAAGAAGCTTAAAAAATGAAGCCCATTTTTTTGAAATCCCACTATAGTAATGCCAATAAAAATAGAAAATGAGAGACCCAAAGTAATGAGAAAATGACTTGTAACTGTGAAGCTATAAGGTATCATACCCTGGGGATTACAAAATAACGAAAAAGTAAAAGTGACCGAGATGCGAGGGGAAAACTTTTGTTTAACATTTCCGGAAAGACCACCTATTTGTTCGTTTACCGGGTTCAGCACGAAATCATAAATAAGCTCTACCAAGGATTGCCAAGCATTTGGTACTGAGTTTCCTCCTCCCTTTTTAGTAACAAAATAAACCAAAAGTAGGACCCCCTAAATATATTCTAATTTTATATGTTCTGTGCTTATGTATGCCTAGGGGAGGCTTCTTTGATGAGAGAAGCATCGCCTGGGGAAGCAGATACCCCAAAACCAGATGAGGAGAAGAAGATAAAGAGGGAATCTCCGACTGAGTCCTTGAAGCCAAGTACGGTTAGAGTGCAAAAGTCTAAGGCTGACTCCGCGGCCTTAAATGACAAAAGCGATTTTCCGATTACGCCCGAGGGAAGTGGAAGTGTAACTTCTTCGACTTTTGTCAAGCCGATGACCGTTGAGCCGAGGGCTTCTAAACCAGAATTCGATAATGCCATCCCGCCTCGGACCGAAGAGGTTTTCGAGGGTAGGTCGGGTGATGCCTTCGAGCTGGTTGACAGTCAAAATACTCCCCGGGCTGGAGAGCACTAGGTAGATGAGCTGCGGGATCCTGGTTGTGAGCCGAAGTCCCCGATCGATCTATCCAGGACTGTTGATATAGGTGATTCTCCACCGGTTCCAACATTTTCCCCGAGGGAGATACGGGGTGCCCGTGATATAGAATCTTCCGACGCGAGGATGCTTCTCGGCGGGAAGGACGTAATTGGGGGTTTCTTTACTATGGCCGAGAAGAATTCCGAACTTAAAGCCTCGCTTATTTTTTAGGAGGCCGGAAGGCTCTATAAGCAGGTAGTCTCTTTGTCGATTGCTTCGAGATTTGATTATTATTTCTTTGACCCTCTCCCTTTATGATTTCAGGCGAAAGTTCTTTATAATCGGACCACTGCCAAGTTTCAGGCCGAGCTGACCCATTACGAGGGGGAGTGTAAGAGGTTTTTGTCGGAGGCAGACAAGCTCAAGGCTTTCTTTTCCAAAAGGGAGGAAAAATTACTTATCCTTCGAACTCGTTTAGAAACAGTATCTCGGGAACGGAGCGACCTTGATGAAAAGGTAGCATAGTCTTCGTATGTTTTGTTTTTGTTCTTGCCCGATTTCAGCGCTTAACACCTTCGGGCTGATCTTTGTAGCTTAAAGAGAAAGATGCCCTGATGCGGGAAGGATTCCGAGCCAGGAACGCTGAGATCCTTGGATTTAAGAAGTGCATGAATGAAATAACCTCTGCGAGAGACATCCTCCAAGAGAAGTTATCCTCGATTGAGCATTGCCTTCGGGATGCGAGGGTTGAGAGTAGTAGGTATAAGGACCTCTATGCTGAATCGGTCACCGCGCTATCTTTAGTTAAGGCTGAAGCGGACGCGCTCATAACCTCGTATAAAGAGGATGCTGCTGTTGTAAATGCCCAGGGCAGGAAAGCAGTTGAGGAGGCCGAGCTTAAACTTGCCCGAGCCCTGGAGCAGGCTCGATTAACATCTCAGAGGCAGGCCCTCGAGGACGTACATGTAGGGGGCTTTGATATGTCTGCTGAGATTGAGAGGGTGAAGACCCTAGAATAGGAATCGGTGGCTCTGCTTGCTTTCGAGGTTGATTCGAGCAGTGGCTCAAATGATGATGAAGATGAAGGCGGAGTCCCTGAGGGGGAAGAGGCCGTTGAAGACCTGGGGGCCGAGGGCCAAGCTACTGAAGGCATAACCTCTAAGGGAGCCGTTGAAGGCACACCCCGACGGTAGATTAGGTTCTCATTTGTTCTTTTTCCCTATGCAAGGGCTCTGACTTTGAGCTTTTTAAATATTATTTTTGGACCTTCATCATATATAAAAGTCTTTTCGCTATTCCTTATTTTTTCTTGCTTTCTCAAAATAGACTTTGGTGTACGTCGATGATTAGTCCGATGAATTGGACTTCGAGATGAAACCCTTGGGGTTCTAAATTGGCCCTGAGGATTTTTTAGGCTGGCTCGTGGGCTCTTATGCATTGGGTTGGTACGACCTTTGATGTAGCTGACGACTTGGGCTCTTACGCATTTGGCCCTGAGGCGCTTTAGTTAACCGTTTAGGGCTCAGTCTTTGAGTCAGGTTTCGACTCGAGCTCATCGACCCTTAGGTTTTTAAATCGGCCCTGGGGCTCTTTAGGATGGCGCTTAGGTTCTTACGCATTGGGTCAGTACGACCTTTGACGTAGCTGGCGACTTGGGCTCTTATGCATTTGGCCTTGAGGAGCTTTAGTTAACCGTTTAGAGCTCATTATTTGAGTCGGGTTTTGACTCGAGCTCATCGACCCTTAGGTTTATAGATTGGCCCTGAGGCTCTTTAGGCTGGCGGTTAGGCTCTTACGCATTAGGTCGATATGACCTTTAATGTAGTTGGTGACTTGGGCTCTTACGTGTTAGGTCGGCAGACCATTAACCGGTTCTTTTTGAAGTTTTTTCAAAGTAATTGGAGGCCTGTGATTTCATGGCGACAGTCGGACGTCTCCAAGTCGCGTTAGTTTGGCTGGAGCCTTATGACAGTGGTAATTGTATTTGGCCACAGCCTTTTAGTCCCCGAGTGTGATAGCCTCGGCGTCTATATCGAGGTATGACTTTTTAGGGGTCTTACAAGTTCGAATATATATCCTTGGCTTTGATATTGGGATTATGCCTTTTTAAGGTCTTACAAATTTGTTCATGCCTTTGCTTGAGGTCTTACATATTTGATATTGCCTCGTGGAGGTCTTACGATTTATGCCTTGCTTGAGGTCTTACAATTTTGATGTTGCCTCGTGGAGGGCCTTCATTGGTGCCTCATGGAGGGCTTATGAGCTCGAAGTGTCCAGCCCTGAGGTCTTATGGCTTCGAGTTTTTGATGACTCGATGGGGTGACTGTGGGGGACAGTCCTCGAGTCATCGAAAGTTTTTGGCTTTGGAGTCGTAGTTTGTAAAATTAGAAAACCTTTTTGGTGTTGCCTCACCAAGGTCTTAGATTGTTGATATTTCCTCATGAAGGGCTTATAGTGTTGATATTGCCTCGTGGAGAGCTTATGTTGTTGAAGTTTCCGGCTCTAAGGTCTTATGGCTTCGAGTTTTTGATGACTCGATAGGGTGACTGTCGAGGACAGTCCCCGAGTTAGGGTTATGCCTTTTTTAAGGTCTTACAAATTTGACGTTGCCTCATTGAGGGCTTACGAGTTCGAGCATTCCTCGTCGAGGTCTTACAGATGCGACATTGCCTCGTGGAGGGCTTATGTTGTTGATGTTGCCTCATGGAGGGCTTACATTGCTGATGTTGCCTCGTAGAGCGCTTACATTGGTGCCTCATGGAGGGCTTATGAGCTCGAAGTTGCCAGCTCTGAGGTCTTATGGCTTCAAGTTTTTGGTGACTCGATGGGGTGACAACTGATGATAGTTCCCGAGGCATCAAAAGTTTTTGGCTTTGGAGCCGTTCTTTGTGAGACTAGCAAAATTTTTGGGCGCGCGAAGTGTTTTGTTGATAAAGTATTGTCCTCCCATTACTTGGTACAAGTATACATTTTTTCACCATCGAGGGTTCGATTATTCTGTGTGGACACGGTTCATTCGACCGTTTGGTCCGATACATTGTTTTCCTGTCGAGACCCTCTTTGGCATATTTTACTTTCTTCGAGGAGGTGATCTCCCGGAGGGATGACCCTCAGTATTTGAGGTTTTTCGAAGTGGAGCCTTGAATACTCGATGATTTCTCCTTAGATAGCATATGGATGTTGCCTCGTTAAAAAACCTTGTCGGTAAAACCCATTTGGGATAAAAAATCCAACATGAGGGAAATAGAGCGTAATGCATGCTTTAAAACCTAAGGTCTTTGAGCTGGAGGGTGTTGCGGTGTCTTCCATCGGTCACCTGTAAAAAACTTTTGTGAAGTAAAAAATGAAAAGGGAGAAAGTTATACCTTAGCAATAATAGCGCTTGGGCATTGATATTCCAATTGTTTGGAAGTTGCTCGCCTTCCATGGTCCCGAGTTTGTAGGACCCTTTGCCGACCACTCCTAGGACACGGTACGGTCCTTCCCAATTCGGGCCCAGCTTTCCTTTGTTATGGTTTCGAGTTCTTATGGTGAATTTCTTAGGAATAAGTCCCCAAGTCCGAAATGTCGGAGGTTTGTTCTCCTGTTATAGTATCTTTCGATCCTTTATTTTTGGGCGGCCATTCGGACCAGTGCAGCTTCTCATTTTTCATCTAATAGTTCGAGGGCTGTAGTCATAGCCTCATTGTTTGAGTCTTCGGTGGCATGTCGGAATCTTGCACTTGGCGCTCCGACCTCGACCCGTATCAAATCCTCGGACCCATATACTAAAGAGAACAGCATTTCTCCTGAGCTTGATTTAGAGGTTGTCCGATATGCCCATAGCACCTCGGGCAGCATTTCTCTCCATTTTCCTTTTGCATTTTCTAACTTCTTTTTCATGTTTTGAATGATGGTCTTGTTTGTTGACTCGGCCTGACCATTTTCACATGGTTGGTAGGGTGTCGACAAGATCCTTTTGATTTTGTGATCTTCGAAAAACTGTGTTACTTTGCCTCCGATGAACTGCCTCCCATTATGACACGTTATCTCGGAGGGGATCCCGAATCGGCACGTGATGGGATCCCAGATGAAGTTGATGACTTCTTTTTCTCTTATCTTCTCGTAGGTCTGTTCTTCCACCCATTTTGAGAAGTAGTCAGTCATAAATAGAATAAATCTAGCTTAAACCTGGCGCCGTTGGTAGGGGGCCAACGATATCCATTCCCCATTTCATGAACGGCCTTGGGAACAAGACTTAATGTAGTTGTTCACCGGGTTGGTGGATCATTGGTGCAAATCTTTGACACTTGTCGCATTTTCGGATGAATTCTTTGGTGTCCTTTTCCATGTTGTCCCAATAGTAACCTGCTCTGATCACCTTTCGAATTAAGGAGTCGGCACCGGAGTGATTTACGTAGGTGCCCTCGTGGATTTCTCGGAGCAGATAATCGGTGTCTTCTGGCCCCAAGCATACTTCTAGGGGGCCATCAAAGGTTCTCCTGTACAGAGTTGCATTCTCGTTGAGTGAAAATCGAGCTGCTCTGGCCCGAAGGGCCCTTGATTCTTTTGGGTCCGAGGGTAGCTTCCCACTTTCCAAATAAACGATGTACTTATTTCTCCAATCCCATGTCAGGCTGGTGGATTTTATTTTGGCATGGCCTTCTTTAATCAATAATTTGGATAGCTGAACAACAGTCTCGGGGAGTATGTCATCTTCCTCGGCAGATGATCCTAGGTTTGCAAGTGCATCGGCCTCGCTATTTTGCTCTCGAAGTATGTGGACCAGAATCCATTCTCTGAAGCGACGTAGAGTGACTTGAAGTTTATCTAAGTATCACTGCATCCTGTCCTCTTGCACCTCGAAGCTCCCATATGCCTGATTTACTACCAGGAGGGAATCACATTTTGCTTCGATGACTTTCGCCCATAGGCCTTTGGACAATTCGAGACCTGAAATCATAGCCTCATACTCGGCTTTGTTGTTAGTCAGTTTTACAATTTTTATAGATTGTCTAATCATGCCAGCCGTAGGTGGCTTCAGAACTATGCCGAGCCCGGATCCTTTCACATTCGAGGCACCGTCAGTGAATAAGGTCCATACCCTTGATGATGTGCCCTTTTTAGTAAAATTTCTTTTTCTACCTCGGGCACGAGGGCGGGCGTAAAGTCGGCCACGAAGTCCGCCAAAATTTGGGACTTGATAGTCGTTCGGGGCTGATAATCAATATCATATCCCTCCAGTTGGATGGCCCATTTGGCCCGTCAGCCTGATAATTCTGGTTTATGCAATATATTTCGAAGGGGGTATGTCGTCAAAACACATATATGGTGACATTAAAAATAAGGCTTCAATTTTCCACATGCACTTATTAATGCAAGAGTTAATTTTTCTAAGTGTGGATACCTGGTTTCAACATCCACCATGGTTCGACTCACATGGTAAATAGGGAATTGCTTACCTTTCTCATCTCGAACCAACATGCCACTTACCGCTACTTCGGACATTGCTAAGTACAAATATAGCGTTTCGTCTTCCTTTGGGGTGTGGAGAAAGGGCGGGCTTGAGAAATACCGCTTTAACTCCTCCAAGGCGCGTTGGCACTCCAGAGTCCACTCAAAGTTGTTTTTCTTCTTGAGCAGGGAGAAAAAGTGATGGCTCCGATCTGACGACCTAGAGATGAATCGGCCTAGCGCCTCAATCTGCCCGGTCAGCCGCGGTGCAACCTTCACATTGTTTACCACTGTGATTTCTTCGATGGCCTTGATTTTGTCGGGGTTGATTTCAATCCCCCTTTTTGATACCATGAAGCCTAAAAATTTGCCTGAACCCACGTCGAAGGCGCATTTCTCAGGGTTGAGCTTCATGTTGTAGCTTCGAAGAATGTTGAAAGTTTCCTGCAAATAAGTCATATGGTCCTCTGTGCGCAGGGACTTAACCAGCATGTCACCAATGTAAACTTTCATGGATTTTCCTATTTGATGTTCGAACATCTTATTAACTAAGCGCTGGTACGTAGTCCTTGCGTTTTCTAGCCCGAAGGGCATTACATTATAACAATATGTGCCATACTTCGTGATGAATGATGTTTCTTCCCTATCCTCGGGGTTCATTTGAATTTGATTATACCCGGAGTAGGCATCAAGAAAGATGAGGATCTCGTGGCCACCCGTGGCATCAATCAAGAAATCGATGTTAGGCAACGGGAATGAATCTTTAGGGCATGCTTTATTTAAGTCCTTATAATCTACGCACATTCTTAACTTGTTTCCCTTTTTGGGAACTACTACCACGTTGGCCAACCATTCGGGATATTTTACTTCCCTGATGGACCCTATTTTGAGGAGTTTTCTTACCTCGTCTTTGACGAACGCATGCTTTACCTCGGACAGAGGCCTCCTTTTTTGCTTCACCGGTTTGAACCTGGGGTTGACGCCTAGCCGATGGGTGGTTATTTTCGGCTGGATCCCTTTCATGTATAAGTGGGACCAAGAAAAGCAATCAACGTTGTTAACAAGAAATTGAATGAGTTTCTTCCTGATTTTGGGGGTTAATCCCGTTCCCAGGTATACCTTTCGATCTGGAAGACGTTCCATCAAAACAGCTTGCTCCAGGTCCTCGACCGTTGATTTTGTTGCGTCCGATTCTTCGGAGGAAACAAAGGTTCGAGGGGTGAGGAAGTCCTGTTCATCATCCTCGGGGACCCATTTATCTTCTGACCCCTCCGAGGCGGAGTATATGGGCGCCGGTGCCATGCCATGTACTACGAAGATTTCCTTTGCTGCGTGTTGCTCACCGTACACTATTTTTATGCCATCTTTAGTTGGGAACTTCAACATCTGGTAGAGAGTCGATGGTACCGCCCTCATGCTGTGTATCCATGGCCTTCCAAGCAGCGCATTGTATCTCGTATTACCCTCGATGACATGAAACTTGTATCCGAACTGTACCAGACATATTGACTGGGAGGATGATTTCCCCCTTTGTCGTTTCGCCCGTCATGTTAAACCCAATGAGGTCTCTAGAATTGGGTACGATTTGGTCGAGCAGCTCGAGCTACTCCACTACCCCAAATATGATTATTTTGTCCGAGCTACCTGGATCCACAAGCACACGCTTAATTTGAATGCTATTTAAGAGAAAAGAAATTACCAATGCATCATTATGTGGTTGGGACAAGGCTTCGATATCTTTTTTTCTGAACACAATAGTTCCTCTAAGCATACAACTTTGGGTTCGTCCCATCGTGGTGATGGGCACTTTGGGCCGTTTGAGCACGGGTTCTTGCGGGACATCGATTTCTCCAATAATAACGTGAATAGAATGATAGGGTTCTTCTAACCCATTCTTCCAGTTCAATTCTCTTTCTCGGAAATGGTTCTTGTCTTGATCATCGAGAAATTCTCAAAGATGCCCTTTGTTGATCGATCAGGCCGTTTCTCTTCGAGCGGGAGCTCTTCGTGCTTCGTGCGTGTCTTCTCCGCGTACACTTTCGTCTGTATGGGATCTTATATTGATATGCGGAGCGTTGTGTGAGCCTTCATCGATGGTGATTTGCACTGGTGCCCCCTCAGGGTTTTGCGGTGGTACACCAGCACCTGAAGTAGCTGTGTCGTTCTCTCCACGATCCTCAGGACCGTTGTTTGCATGTGCATTCATTGAGTTAGACATTTTCTAACCTGACATTTAAGATTCTTAGACAAGAAAAATTGTAAAGAATAACTTGTGTTTTTAAAAAACCAGCACTATAATAATCACTAATATTTTTAGCCCCACGGTGGGCGCCAAACTGTTTACCTTGAAAATGGTAATTACAATTATATTTTATTTTATGGTTCTAAAAATACGTGATCTATTTGAATACCAGTTTTTAGGCAATAGATGCTAAGTGAGAAGTAAGAAAATGAGGTAAGAGTGAAGGATGATGTGCAAACCGAGTAGTTGAGAGACGGGGTCTCTAGCTTGGTCGAAGTGGGCCTCGAGGTCGACCGTGAGAGCTTGACAGGGGGCGGTCGAATATGGTACAACAGTATTGAAGGCCTCGAAGATGGCCTTTTAAGATCAATAAAGGGTAATAAATGAAGAACAAGTAATGAACACAATAAACGAAAAGCAATAAATCAATGGAGCAATTGTAAAGAATTTCTTGAGTTTGAAGAGAGCAGAGAATGTTCTTGTTCTGGTATTGAATATCATATATTTTACAAAATGACAAGGGTCCCCTTTATATAGGAGGAGGAATCCCAATATAGTACATGTGCAATTACTACAAAGAAATGTAGTTAGTACAGCTATTTAATGTCACGGTACAAACTTGTACTATTCTTGCAGACTGGGACCACGTGCCTTTTTGGAACTTTCCGCTCTTCCACGATGGTCTTTGATACTTTACCTTTCCTTGAGGTATTTCAACCCCTCGGGATATGTCCTCTAGGAATGCACCTCGAGGTTGAACTTCACTCCTTCTCCAATTCAATCGAGGTCGAGGCTCGGAATGCTGTAGATTCCTTAAAATCGGCTTCCCCGATTTTACCGTATACAGACGAGAAGCCCTCCACAAACCGACAATAATAACCTACTAGCCCCAAGAAACTTCTGATCTCGGTCGCTTTGGTAGGAGGAGGACAACTATGGCCTGCCTCAATCTTCTTGGGATCTACCTTAATACCCTCACCAGATACAATATGCCCCAAGAAATCCATAGAATCTAACCAACACTCGCATTTTGAGAACTTAGCATATAACTTTTGTTCCTGCAAGGCCTGAAGCACTATCTTCAAATGCTGCTCATGCTCCTCCATACTACGCGATTAGATGAATATGTCATCAATGAAGACAATGACAAAATAAGTCAATATATGTGGCCTAAACACCCGATTCATCAAATATAAATGCCGCCCGAGCATTAGTCAAGCCGAAGGATATCACAAGAAACTCATAGTGCACATATCTAGTCCGGAAAGCTTTCTTCAGAATATCTGTAGCACGAATCCCAGCTGATGATACCCAGATCTAAAGTCGATCTTGGAAAACATTCTAGCACCATGTCGATGATCAAACACGTCATCAATGCGCGATAACATGTACTTATTCTTGATGGTGACTTTGTTCAGATGACGGTAATCAATGCACATCCGCATACTACCATCCTTCTTCTTCCTAAATAATACTGGTTTACCTTAGGCGACACACTCGGCATGATGAATCCCTTCTCGAGCAACTCTTGAAGTTGCTCCTTCAAATCGGTCAACTCCATTGGAGCCATGAGATAAGACGGTATAGAGATAGGCTGAGTGCTTGGTGCCAAATCAATACCGAAATTGATAGCAAAATCCAATGGCATGCTTGGTAGATCAGTAGGAAATATACCAAAAAATTTCCATACCACATGCACTAAATCTATTGGGGGAGTCTCCATAGTATTATCTTGAACAAATTCCAGACAAGCCTAATAAAACATCTCGGCTATATGTCGAGCCTTCAAGAAATAGATAACCTAACTATATGTGCCAATAAATGCACCTATCCACTCCAACATACGCAACTCTAGCATCGATAAGGTAACAGTCTTAGCATGGCAATTGAGAATGGAATGTTACGGAGACAATAGGTCCATGCCTAGGATAACCTCGAAGTAAATCGTATCGAGCAATTGAAGATCCACTTTGGTCTCATAATCATAGAAAGTTACTACACAGGACCGGTAAACCCGATCCACAGTCACAGAATCACCCATGGGCATGGAAACATATACAGAAACACCCAAGGACTCACGAGATACATTCATATAAAGATCAAATAGAGAAGATACATAGGAATAAGTAGACCCTAGGTTAAATAGTACCGAATCATCCCTACAACAAACATAAATAGTACTTGTGATCACTGCATCGGAGGCGACTGCGTTTGGTCTAGCTGGGAAGGCATAGAATATAGCTGGAGCGCCACCTAATTGGCCTCCACCTCTAGGAGGACCCCTACCCACCTACCCCCTGCCATTGGCCGACCATACGGGCAGTGCGACAACTGGTGTAGTAATCATGGGTCGATGGTCCTGTTGCACTACCTTGCCCCAAAGTCTAGAATTCACGTGGCCCTATTCCCCACACTCAAAATAGCCTCGCTGAGCCTGGAACTGTTGACTCTGAGTCTGACCCTAATAGCCTGAATACCCACTAGAGGAACTCTGAATAGCTAGCAGGTGATAAGTACTTTCTAAAATAGCGTTGAAGTGGGGTCGCGCTAGAGCACCTCGAGTAGGCTATGGCGTTGAATGCATGGGCCTGCTATGATGGCCCTTCATAAACTGACCCCTACCCCAATACTGAATCTACCAAAAGCCGAGGCCGCTTATCCCTCTACACAAAATATTTGCTCTAGTTGCAGATATGCTCAATCCTCCAAGCTATCTCCACAACATGGAAGAATGGAGTCCCCATTTATGCCTCTCGTGCCATAGAAACCTGGATCTTAGGGTGAAGCCCTGTAATAAACCTCTGCACCCTCTCTAAATCTGTGGCGATTATAAAGGCTATATGACAAGACAAGTCAATGAATCTTCAGTCTTTCAAAAATATCTGACCCTGTCGGAGCCGCTCAAATTGACCCCGTAGCTCCTCTCGTTGTGAAGTTGGAATATACTACTCCAAGAAGATATGTATGAATTGATCCTAACTCAAGGGAGGTGAACATGCTTTCCTTCTATATAGATAAGGATGCCACCATCTATGGGCCTTACCCTCTGGCTGAAATGTGGTAAAGTCCACCCCGTTGGACTTCACGATTCCTATGTGGTGCATCCTCTCCTTGCAACGGACAATGAAATCCTGTGGGTCCTCTAACTGCTCATCACTAAATATAAGGGGATGAATCCTAGTCCATCTATCCAGCTGCTTTCGTTCTTCAACGGTCGCGGTCGGTCTGGCCTCTGGTCTAACTGCTACAATTGGCTGAGCCCTGCCCGCATGTAGTGCACCTGGGGTCTGATAAATGACAGCAAAATGCTCGGGGAATAAGTGGTAGGTAACAGTGCTCTCCCTCCCACCTAAGATGTGGTCGGATCTACTGGTAATAGCCCAGCCTGAGCCATAGAATGCATGAACCGCAATATACGGCCCATGACCTCCTGAAATCCCGGTGCAATCATAAAATTTGCTGGGGCTGGCTCAGCTACAGGCACCTCATCCTTCTCCTTAATAATATGATCTTCCAGTGGATCCACTAGTGGTACTACAGGAGCAACTCGAGGATGCCCTCGTCCTATAGCAGGAGTTGTGGCCCTCCCTCGACCTCTACCTCAACATCTAACAACTGGGGGAGCAGCCCTTCTGACGCAAGGTAGAGCCATTGCGCGCGTTCTGACCATCTGTGAGAGAATAAGAAAAAAAAAACTTAGCACAACATCAACTGCATAATAGGAGATAAAGAAAGAGAAGGTTCCGAACACCATATAGCCTCTCGAAGAGAAGTACAGACATCTCCACACCAATCCGAAGACTCTACTAGGTCTGCTCATGACTTGTGAGACCTATACGAACCTAAGGGTCTAATACAAAAATGTCATGACCAAAATCCCATAATAGATCGTGACAACGTCCAACGATGTTGTTAGGCAAGCCAACACGTGAACCACCAACTTAATTATCCATTTTATGTTTTAAAATTAGGAATTTCATTAAATACAAATAATTAAATCAAGAACTCATGGAAACATACGTTCTTCTTTACCAAAATATTGAGTACGAATAATACATAAAAGAAAGTGATAATAATTATAATAAATACAATTGTGAATATCAAATAGGAACCCCTTAAATTCGGTGTCACAAGTGCATTAGCCATCTAGTAGAATATGCAAAACCTCTATAGCTATTGTCAAAAATAGAATAGACAGAAATGATAAATATGATAAGAAGGAGACTGTGGGTGTTGCAGATCAAATCATGGAAGGAAGTTCACCACTAAATCTCTGTGTATTGCGTCTATGTGCCTGTATGACCACCGGAAGTACATGTCTCAGTACCTGCACAATCAATGTAGAGGTATAGTATGGGTACCTAAATCAACGCATACCTAGTAAGTATCTAGCCTAACCTCGAAGAAGTAGTAACGAGGGGTCGAGTTGACACTTACTAGTGGTAAAAATAATAAAATACATAAAGTAGACAGGTACAAAACTCGAACAAGTAGCAACGATACAAGTAAATAACAATAATATGACTTTCGGACAAGAATTATTATGAAATCACCAAATACCACAACTTTCTTTGAAGGCACAAGGTCAATCGATACTAGTACTAAATAAAAACTCAAGTATTTTGCACGAATCTGCCGAGGAAAATGACTCGATACCTTAGAAATAGTGTTATACAATACCGCTGAGGCGAATGGCCCGATCCCATAAGAGTAATTTACCACATTGCCGAGGTGACCATCTCAATCCCATGATAATAGTTTGTAATCTTGCCGAAGCGAACAACCCGATCCTATAAGAATAGAGAAACTCTCTCACTCGCGAAAATACATGCGAGCCGAGAAGACACGGAACTACCATTCATCAAATATTTCAGAATTTCCAAAGTAAGATACACGGTAAATATTTTTATTCTAGTGTCGATCTCAGTCATAAATTTAAGAATTCAATCAAACAAGATTAGTTCAAATAGCACATTTAAAGCATGATGTGAATCTAAGTCTACCCGCGCATAAAAATGAATCTAGCTATGTACGGGCCCGCACCACCCCGTGCGTACATAGCACAAACAATAATTAATAAAACTACGAGGATAATTGTTTAACCAAAGAATTAGATTCTCTGCCAAAGCTATTTTAAGAAGAACACGGGTTTCTGATAACCAAAGAATATGCTAATAATTGTAAGTAAATTCGTAAATAGAAAGAAGAAAGATGCGTAAAAGTTAAGTATATTCCAATAGTGGTTAGAACATGTCCTTACAAGTTATACTTTACTCCCTTTTATAGAGAATTTCTTAATAGAACGTCTACTTTTTTCAGTGATTGAGCATTAATGGCTAATAATGGCATTAATGTAACGTTACAATGATTAATCGTAACTGTTATGTGAAGATTATGTAATGTTTTGGATCATTAATTGAATATCCTCGAATCATCCCTTTATTCTGTCTTGATTCATTCTAACCGTGTCTCTTCGCCTTCTAAATTAGGTTGAGATTCCCGTATCTGATTACCCCGTGGGTATGCTGTTCCGTTCTTCTTTATCTCGTACCTCTTCATAAGGTCTCGCCCAGTTGTCATGTTGTCATTGCTCCACATAGATTGATAGTCATCATAAGTATTATACGTGTGAAGCTCATTTTTACCAATACAGATAGTCCCCCCACTTACCATTTATTTATCGATTAATATTTTCTAAGTGGATACTCATTTATGGCGGGAACATTTTGATGCTGCTTCACTCGTTCCATTGCATCCGTCTCTGAATGTATTTGTCGCTTGTCACTTACATTTAATGCATGTGCCACATGGCTTTCCCGGATTGGTTCTGCAATTATTCAGTGCCTTTTAGGGCTTTTTGCGGCTGCATCAGTCTCGAAGTGACAACTTCAATTATGACGTTCACATCACTATTTTTTTCATTTTTTGACGGTTGCCTTTGAGTATAAATACTCCTTTTCCTTTATTTACATTCACGGAAAACTTCTAACCTTCTTTCTTTATTTGTAAATTCTTCATCTTCGTAAATATGTCTTCTTCAAACCAGCAATCTAAAAAGGTCATCATTGTAGATGAACTGTCTCCTTCTTCTGCTCCAACACGGAGTAGGAGGGGCGGTAGGCTCAGGAGCTTAAATTCTACTCCTTCCAGGGGTTCTTCTTCTTATTCTTTTCCCCCTACATCTTCTAGGTCTAACACTCCTTCGTCTTCTTCGAGGGCTAGGGCTTCTAGATCTTCATCAAAGAGTAGAAAGCAAAATGAACCGCTTCTTGAGCCGAGAGTCGATCAGATTGTTCCTGCGGATTTTTCTTTTGCCAAGGATAGTCAAGCCGTGAGTGAACAGCTTTCTTCAATGTCATCACATGACATTGCTGACCCTTATCCTACCCAAATAACAGAGGGCTTAGTGTCTCTTGTACGCAGGGATTGTTATTGGAAGCTTGATTTTCCTATTGTTGTTCCTAACAATAACCAAAGAATAACCTCTTACAAGACTGGATATTCTTATATCTGTACTTACCCCTTCACATTAGGATTCAAGCCTCCCATCGACCCTGTTATCATCGAGTTTTGTCGATTCTTCAAAGTTTGTCTAGGACAAGTCGGTCCTCTTATTTGGCGAGTAGTCGTGTGCCTTAGGTATTGAACTAATCGTGAGATTAGCCCCGTTTCCCCCATTTCTGTTTTATCATATGTTGCTTAGCCTGTTTATGTTGTGTTGAGTCGGATGGTTTGTGTTCGGAGTGGTCATGGTGAGAACAGAGACACTTAGTCTCTTAAATTAGCTTAATAGTTGAAAAAGTCAACTGAGAGTTGACTTATTGGTAAACAACCTCGGAATGCGGGTTTTATGGCTCTGATAGCTTCGTTAGGTGATTTGGGACTTAGGAGTGTGTTCGGAATGAAATTTCGATGTCCGGGGTAGATTTAGGCTTGAATTGGCGAAAGTTAGTTTTTGGCGATTTTCGGACGGCAGTGGAAAATAGGCTATCGGGGTCAGAATGGAATTCCATAAGTTGGTGCAGGTTCGTAATTTCATTTTGGATATGTGTGCAAATTTTCAAGTCAATCAGATGTGTTTTGGTTGGTTTAGGCATCACTGGGAAAATTTAGAAGGTTAAAAGTTCATAGGCTTGAATTTGATGTAATTTTGGTGTTTTCGTGTTGTTTCTAGTGTTTTGAAGGCTTGAATAAGTTTGAATGATGTTATGGTGTGTGTTTGTATGTTTTTTTGAGGTTCCGAGGGCCTCGGATATGTTTCGGTTGGCTAAAGGACAAGCTCTTAGGCTTAAAAACTGCGCAGATTTTGCTGGTGTGAGTTTCTGGTTTCCTTCTATGCGATCGCGGGAGGATATTTGTGATCACATAGGCCTAGATGAGGATGGCAGGATTCTTTTTATATGCGATCGCGTGGTGGAGGTTTCGATCGCGTAGAAGTGAAGGGGCGCGTGGGGGGCTGAGTCGTTGTTATTCGCGATCGTGTATAATGGTTCGCGATCGTGTGGGTTTATGTCCGGTTGAATCGCGATCGTGTGTGAATGTCTGCGATTGCGTAGTGTAATTTGATAGGGCAACAAAAAAAACTTTCGCGATGGCGCGGGAATTTCCGTGATCGCAGTTAAGAAAGAGAGCTGGGCAGAACAATTTTTAAGTTCTAAATTCGGGGATTCTTGGCCATAACTCAATATTTTCATTAGAGGGCTCGGGGGAAGGAAATTTTGGACAAGCTTTTCAGTGGGGTTCTTGTGGTAAGTGTTCTTCAATCATTTTTGGTTCAATTTCATGAATTTGTCTTGATTTCCACAATGCGATTTGGGAAAAAAGTTTTGAAAATTCTTTTGGTGTTTTGAGTGGGCAATTGAGGTTGGATTCTAGTGTTCTTGGTATGCATAGAATCGTGGGAGGACGAGGATTCTAGTGATGTTAATTTTATCAAATTCTGAGACGTGGGCTCGGGGCTCGGGTTTGGCCAAATTTCGAGAATTGTGTTAAAATTTGTATCTTTCGATTGGGTTTTGTTCCGTTAGCGTATATTGATGATGCTAATCTAGTTTTGGTTAGATTCGGAGAATTTGGGAGCCAATTCGAGGGGTAAGCACATCGCGGAGTAGTTTTTGGGCTGTTCTGAGGTAAGTAACGATTGTAACTCTAAACCTGAGGGTATGACACCCCGTTATTTGATATTGTGCTGATAAATAAGGTGACACACGCACTAGGTGACGAGCGTGGGGGCGTGCACTGATAGGGATTGTGACTTTGTCCGCCCCGTAGCGACTATTAAGCCGCGTATTCGATTTGAAACCTTATGATATCCTGTACTTTAGAAATTTATACTTGTATCTGGGTTGTGATCCATGATTGGGGCCTTGTGCCGACCTGTTTAGGCCCTTAGGGGTATTTTCCATGATTGGGGCCTTGTGCCGACCTGTTTAGACCCTTAGGACAGTACTTTTACACTATTCTACCACTATCCTGTTAGTAAATTGTAAACTCAGTCATGTTTCCTACTTGCTGTAATTTCCATTGTTATCACACTGCTTTGAAAACTCTGAAAAGTATTTGGAACTGAGTCCCGTGAGTTGAGATAAATTGCCCAAGTGGCTTGTGAGGGTGACTGAGTCAGGCCTAGCGGCGGTTATGTGAGGATAACTATGGATCGGGCTGCACGCCGCAGAAGTATATATTTGTTAGGCCGAGCGCCGAGTATGTGACAATAGCTATGGATCAGGTTGTACGCCGCATCAATATATATCTTATATATTATATATGGGCCAGACTGCACGCCACAACAATATAGATTATATACATATTGGAACGGGCTGCACACAGCAACAGATATAGAGCTTGGGCTGAAGGAGCCCCTCCAGGAGTCTGTACACCCCCAGTGAGTGAGTCGACTATTATATGGACCGGGCTGCGTGCCGCAGCAATATAGGTTATATATATATATGAATCGGGCTGCACGCCGCAACAGTATAATTATATATATATATATATATAAATGTAGTCGAGCGGGCTGCTCGCCGCAACATTTGTGTGTGTTCATGGTATTTACTGAGTAGGAGTGTTATGTGAGAGCATGAGATACTGATATTGTTGTCACGAGTGACTGAGAGGCTTGCCCGAGAGGCTTTATTGTCAATTATACTGTGCCCGGGGGGCTCATATTTTTATGAAAATGTTGTTTTTCGCTCTTCTTTACACTGAGCCTCTGATAATAAAGGTTGGATAAAAGTTTTCCTACGAGATGTTTAAATGGAAACCGGAGTTTTTATGAAATATTTGGAATTGGAGATTTCTAACTTGATTTATTCATTTCCACTGTTATTCGTGATACGGATTTACATGATTTAAATGCTCGTCACTACACTCAAGTTTTTAGTTACATTGATTACTTACTGAGTTGGCGTACTCACGTTACTTCCTGCACCTCTGTGTGCATATCCAGGTACCGGACCATCTCGGTAGTTGATTTACGGACGAGCTTGGAGTTGTCCGAAGATTGAGGTAGCTGCTCAGCGTCCCCAGCTTACCTCTTTTCCTTCCCTCAGTTTATAGTTTCCTTTGGTCCTTTGTACCTCAGACTTTGGTTGTAGCAAGACATTGTTGTACATTGTATTTTTCAGTCTTAGATTCTCATGACAGTTGACTCCAAGTTTTAGGGAAGTGTGTATTTGTTTTATCTCTTTCTGATATTTTTAAAATCTGCTAAATTTTGGGGAAATTATAGGATATGTTAATAATATGAAATGGTTGGCTAGCCTAGTTCCACGATAGGTCCCATCACGACCGGCTTAGGATTTGGGGTCATGACAAGTTGGTATCAGAGCCTAGGTTACATAGGACTCAACGGTCATGAGCAGGTTTATTAGAGTCTTGCGGATCGGTACGGAGAAATCTGTACTTATCTTCAAGAGGCTACAAAACCCTTAGGAACAATCTCATTTTCTTGAATTCTGTCGTTCCATTTGATTGGTTCTAGAAATCTAAACTTCTGTTGTTTCATTCTCTCACAGATAGTGAGGACTTGCGCCACCGATCAGGGCGATCTGCCACCAGCTAGACCAGCGAGGGGTCGAGGCCATGGTAGAGGCAGGGGCTAGCCCGTGCGGCAGCTAGGGCAGTATCATTTGATCCCCCTACTGTTCAGGATCAGGTTCCGGCCACAGATACTCCAGCGGGACAGGATCACGCACCGACAGTATTGTTATTCCAGGTCTTCAGGAGACCTTGGCCCAGATCTTGACGGTGTGTACCACCCTTGCTCAGGCAGTTGCCGCTAATTATCAGGCCGGGGGAAGCAGTCATACTCCAGTTTCCCGGACACCTGAGCAGGCTACTCAGGGCCAGCAGACACCGGGGGCGGTTCCAGCCCAGCCGGTTGCTCCAATTCAGGACTCCCTGGTCCTAGCTATGCCAGATAATGAGCAGCGTAGACTGGAGAGGTTTAGTTGGCTCTTGAAGACAAAGTAGCCGTCGATGTTAGCTGGACTTATTTGAATGCTCGTCTTGACACATTCACTAAAATGGGCCAAGAAGGTTTTGACTTGGAAGCTGAAATTGCTAAAACCAGAGAGACGATTGAGAAGTCTCAGCAAAGTCAGAATTTCTCTTCACCTGAGGCTGAGGTCCCTGTTGCTCGTGTCTCGCCATCTCAAGACGCTCCTCCTGCCAGTGAAGACGTGAAAAAGTTTAAGAAACTTGGTTCTTCTTTTTTCTTATTTGCAACAATTGGTGGTTACCCCCGGTCCCATTGGGGGTAAAGCTCGGTCCTTTGTAAGTCCCCAACTGACAACTTAGGGGAAACTTTTGTAAAAACAAATTAGGCTTAGACTAAGTTAATACTTAGTTTTTTTGCCACTATATATTAATGATAATATCGGCATGACTTTCGATTCATTTGAGTTTTTGTTTTCACTCTTAAATCTTTGCATTCTTTCTTTTTGAGGTTTTTGGTTTACCTCTGAGTTTTTGACTTTGCATTTTAAAAAAAGATTAGATTTTTTGTACCTTTTCGTAATAGGCACGATTTATAAAAGAGGGCCCTTTGATCGACACTTAATGAAGAAGACGTCTCAACTTTATAATAGTGTAAATGTACAAAAGAGAGATAGGAATTTCACATGTTTTTCTTTGACAATGTTTTTAAGAAAATCTTTGTATTGTTTCGAACTTTTGCAACATTTTACATGCGTTTGTGTATCATCCATAACTCCTTTGCAACTATTTTTTTACAACAGATTTGGTATAAACTTGTACTTGTAACTATTTTTCTTTTGTAACAGCGTTTTCGAATTAATACAAGGGTATAACTGTTTTCATTTATAATAGTTTTTTGAATAAATATACGGGTATGAATTTTTATCCGTAACTATTTTTGTTTACAACAGTTTTTGAATAAATACAAGGATAATGCTTTTCTCATCCGTAACTGTTTTTATTTACAACAGTTTTTGAATAAGTACAAGGATGTTGCTTCATCCGTAATTGTTTTCATTTACAACAGTTTTTAACTAAGTACAAGGATGTGCATTTTTATCCGTATCTAATATTCTGCCCTTAACCTAAAGGTTTTTGAATCATACTTTCTCTTTTTTGTCTTTGGCTCTTTGATTTCGCTCATAGTACTTGACTTGTTGGGAAGATGGATCTTCAGGCTTGAGCTTTGACTTTTTGATAGTCTTTCTTTGCTTCTTCTTTTCCTTCCATACTGTATAGTCCCCCAAGTGTTTGAGCTTTGAAGAATGAAATCTCGATCACTTGACTATTCCTTCCTTGTGGTCCTTTTCCGGAAAAGGAAAAGCATACGGGACTCGAAGGTGTATAGTTTAGATGATGACTGCTTAACCCTTTAAAAACGTCCATCAGAAACTTGTAACCCTAGACCGGGAATTCAGTTACTTCCTCGTGTCTATGCAGGTCTAATATCATCATCTGGTGATGGGTTAGCTTTTTGCCTATCATCTAAAATGGTTAGTATAACTTTAACTTTACAACAGTGAAATCGAACGTAATGGTACCCGACTGAGGGTATTCCCTTTACTTCAGAAGTAATACTTCTTCAAATGAACAACATTCAAACTGGTTGGTAAGATTCTGCCGTCCATGGTCTCCAGCTCGTAAGCGCCTTTTCCAGAAATGCCACGGACTTTGTAGCGCCCTTTCTAAGTTTGGATTTAGCTTTCCTGCACCAGCTTCCTTTGTTGATTGGAAGACTTTTTTAAGAATTAAGTCCCCAATTTTGAAATATCTGAGGTGAGTTTTTCTGTTGTAATATCGCTCTATAATTTGTTTTTGGGCTGCCATACGTATTAATGCATCTTCTCTTCTTTGCTCAAGAAAATCCATATTTGTCCTTAACTCGTCGTTGTTTGTTTCTTCCATTGCCGTTGTGAATCTCGTGCTTGGTTTGCCGATTTCCACTAGTATTAATGCTTCTGAACCGTAGACAAGCACAAATGGAGTTTCTCCTGTGGCTACTTTTGCAGTGGTTCTGTAAGCCCATAATACTACCGGTAGCTCGTCAGGCCAGTTTCCCTTGGCTTTTTCCAACCGTTTCTTTAAGTTGTTGACAATGACTTTGTTTGTTTACTCGGCTTGCCCATTAGCCATGGGGTGATATGGTGATGAAGTGATTTGCTTGATGTGCCAGCTTTCGAAGAATTCTGTGATTTTTGAGCCTATGAATTGTGGGTCATCGTCACATACGATCTCCTTTGGTATTTCAAAGTGACATATTATGTGTCGCCATATGAAGATTTTCACTTCTTTCTCTCGCACCTGTTTAAAAGCGTCTGCCTCCACCCATTTTGTTAAATAATCAGTTAATACGAGTAAGAACCGTACATTTCCTTTAGCTGGAGGAAGGGGTCCAAATATATACATGCCCCATTTCATGAATGGCTATGGTGACACCACTGGGTGGAGTAATTCTGCTGGCTGGTGTATTGGTAAAAAAGAGTTTCACACGTAAGCCAACTTTTGACAACTCAGCCAGACACGTGGACACAGGAAAATTCGACAGCTGGATGTGATTCTTTGAAGAGGTACGGTATAAAGAGGCACGGTTCAGTAAACCCACGAACTTATCAGCCACGGGAAACTCAACTTGATCAAAACGGGAGAGAGTCACGGTCAGAATGAATCTAGATAAAGCTACTGGCAGATTGAAGGACCCACAATTGATTACTCGAATGTTATGTAACCGAACCCAATTACCATTATCCTTTGTAAAGCCTCATTAATGTCATAACTAGTCATTAATGAGGAACCATAGCAAGAGTCGTACGTTATAAGAATCTCCTGTATAAGGGAGGGGAATACAACTTGTAAAGGCATCTGGTTCTCGAATACAACAACTTCGATCTTCTATTTTTCTGCAATATTGTCTATTATTCATTTTTCTCCATTTATCTTGATTATCAGTGACCCATATTCATCTTAAAAATAAGCTTTAGTCAAAGGGTCTAATTCTTTGGTTAAACAAATTTGTTTCGTTACCGGGAATCTGATAATCTTTGTTTACTTTTCAAGTGATATCCTCTGAATTATGTCAAACCCCAACAACAACAACCAGCAAAGGAGTGGAACCCCAGTTCCATCGCCTTCAGGAACCCCACGTGGTTCGAGGAACAATCCCCAGAAAGATCCAATAACAACAATGGTGATAATGATCAAACTGTGGAACAAGATGGTGTAAAGCAAATGATTGCAGAGTATGTGAGCCAAACTTTGTATGAATTTTTGAGAGGGTTACCGGCAGCGCTACCTACACCGCCAACGCCACCCCCAATAACACCATCACCATGGAAAATCCTAAATCTAGGTTGGCAAACTCAGGAAGAGGAGATACTCCTAATGAATCTCTCGAAACGAGACCAGGTATATCTAATAACTCAGAATTACAAAATTTACTGATAACCATGCATAAACAGATAAAGGAGAAGAACGATTGCATCGAACAAATTCCTGGAGTACCACCTATCATCAAAGGCATCGATGTTGATAGATATTCTCAACAACCTTGGAAGCCAAGTGCGACACCCTTCCCTATACCCAAGAAGTTTAAAATGCCTGACGTTCCCAACTATGATGGAACAACTAACCCACGTGACCCTGTGACTTCTTTCACTACTGGGGTAAAAGGCAACGACTGAACGAAACAAGAGATTGAATCAGTCCTTGTCAAAAAAATTGGGGAAACACTTACCAAAGGGGCCCTAACCTGGTATTCTCTTCTCCCTGAAAATTCTATTGACTCTTTTGCTGAGCTTGCAGATTCGTTTATAAAAGCACACTCTGGTGCACAAAAAGTTGAGAAGAGAATGGAAGACATATTCAAAATAAAACAAGGAGACAACAAACTACTCTGTGAGTTTGTAGACAGGTTTTAACTAGAAAGAATGCAGTTACCCAGGGTGCCTGATAATTGGGAAGCCATGGCATTTGCAAGCATCCTGAACGATAAAAGCTCAGAAGCCACGAGGCGACTTAAAGAGAGTCTAAGAGAATTCCCCGCTACAACATGGTATGATGTATATAATAGGTACAATACTAAACTCAAAATAGAAGAAGATATCATTGCTCATTCGAGAGATGAAGATCATTCCAGATCCAGACGTCCTGAATCAGATAGAAGATCAGGTAAAAACAGGTTTGATCCTTACTTAGGACCCTCGGGACGCGATATCCGCCCCAGGTTCGAAAACACTAGGTCAGACTATAGACCACAAGGAAGATATGTAGTCTCATCCTCGTCTAGATCCAGAAAAGATCGAGATGAAAAACCTAAAGGTAGTACTCAAATTGGGGATCATACCTTTAATATAAGTACTACTGAACTTGTCTCAATATTGAGGAACATGGGAGACAAGGTTAAGTGGCCCAAAGAGATGCGGTCAAATCCAAGTAGAAGAAACCCAGATCACTGGTGTGAATTTCACAACGATCATGGGCACAAAACTGCGGATTGCAGATTTTTACAAGGTGAAGTAGAAAATTTGTTAAAACAGGGCTATGTAATAGAATTATTTAGTGATAAAGGTAAACAGGCATATATGAGGATCAGGAAGGATCCCCCAAAGCCTCCTTCTCCAAAATGAACCATTAACATAATACACGGGGGTGAAGAAGTGATTTGCAAAATAACCACAAAGCTCACAATTACACATGGGAAACAGGCTTGTGGAGAAGACGATATCACCTTCGATGATGCAAATATCAGCGGATTAATGCTTCCGCACAACGATGCTCTGGTAATATCTTTACTTATTCATGACACTAACGTAAAAAGAGTGTTGATTGATCCAGGCAGTTCAGTCAATATCATTTTGCTAAGAGTCGTGGAAGAAATGCTACTGGGGAATCAAGTAATCCCAAAAGCACGAGCCATATCAGGGTTTGATAACTCTACGGTTATAACAAAAGGAGAAATTGAGCTTAGCACTTATGCTGAGGGGGTGATCAAAAGTACCAGGTTCCAAGTCATCGATACTGACATGGCTTATAACGTGATCATTGGAAGGCCATGGATCCACGACATGAAAGCGATACCCTTCATGTTGCATCAGGTAATTAAATTTCCTTCTGAATGGGGGATTCAACAAATCAAAGGAGATCAGCAGACCGCAAGAAATATAAACTATGTGGTACACTACAACAAGAAAATAGAGGTGGAAAAATTACGAGATAAGGGAATTTCCCAAGCAGGTAACGCAGCCCAAACAAGCATGGAAGAAATTACTACCCAAATAGGTAGGGAAGGTATTATTGCTGAAACAGGTACGAAAGAAAATACTTACGAGAAGGAAAATCAAGTTACCACGGAAGGTATACTATACCACAAAGAAACATATTCCAGACCAGACATCATTCGTGAACCGGAGGAAGATGAGCACAGGAAAACAACTGTAGAGGAGCTCGTAGCTGTTCCATTATCTTAACAAAAGCCTTACCAAAAAGTGTATATAGGCACGAGGCTAGGCCCCGCTCAAAGAGGTAAGTTAATTTATTATTTAAAGGCTAACGCAGACTGCTTTTCATGGTCCCACTCAGATATGACAGGCATCCCGTCAGAAGTGATGAATCATAAACTAAATGAAGATCTATCATTCATACTTGTTAAGCAGAAGAAAAGAAAGCAAGGACCATTCAAGAACTAAGTGATCGACGAAGAGGTACAAAAACTCTTGAAGATTGGTTCGATACGAGAGGTAACATACCCTAACTGGCTAGCAAACAACGTGGTAGTACCTAAAAAGAATGGCAAGTGGAGGGTATGCATAGATTATACTGATTTAAACAAAGCATGCCCCAAAGATTCATTCCCATTGCCTCATATAGATCAAATGATTAATGCAATCGCAGGTCATGAACTATTAAGCTTTCTAGATGCATATTCTTGTTATAATCAGATTAAAATGGATCCTTTAGACGAGGAAAAAATCTCCTTTATTACGAACAGGGGGACTTATTGTTATAATGTCATGCCTTTTGGCCTAAAAAACGCTAGAGCCACCTATCAAAGGCTAGTGACCAAGAACATCTGGGAAAAAAGATGGAAGTTTACATTGATGACATGCTGGTAAAGCCAATACAGGCGGAAGATCATTTCCAGCACCTTTCTACTACTTTTGATATTCTACGCAGGTATAATATGAAGTTAAATACAGAGAAATGCGCTTTTGGAGTGCAATCAGGTAAATTTTTGGGTTTCCTTATGTCAAACAGAGGAATAGAGGTAAATCTCGCTCAAATTAAGGCTGTAGAGGAAATACCTGATATTTTAACAAATAAAAAGGAAGTTTAAAGACTGCCAGGGAGAATAGCAGCTTGGGGTAGGTTTATTTCTAAATCTTCCGATTTTTTTTTTAAATTCTTCTCAGTTCTCAAACAGCATAATCTGTTTGAATGGACTGAAGAATGTCAACAAGCCCTCAAGAACCTGAAGATTTATCTATCGAAACCACCACTGCCTTCAAAGCCAAAAGAATGGGAAAGATTGTACATCTACCTGGTTGTCTCAGAAATTGTTGTAAGTGCAGTATTGATAAGAGAAGAGAAAGGTAAACAATCACCTGTCTATTATGTAAGTAAAACTTTGCTAGATGCTGAGACTAGATATCCACATCTGGAAAAGTTAGCCTTAGCTTTAATAATGGCATCTAGAAAATTACGACCCTATTTTCAATGCCACCCAATCACCGTTGTGACCTCATATCCTTTAAGAAATATTCTGCATAAAAGGAATTGTCAGGAAGATTAGCCAAGTGGGTCGTAGAATTAAGTGAACATGAAATAATCTATCAGCCTAGGACTGCAATTAAGTCTCAAATACTAGCTGATTTTGTTGCTGACTTTAGTAATAGCACTGTATCTGAACTAGAAAAAGAGTTACAACTCTTTAACGGTGTTAATCCAGGCCTATGGACCTTGTTCATCTTCAAATATAAAAGGTGTCGGCGTAGGCATAGTCTTGAAATCACCCACGGGTGAAAAGACACGGCAAGCTATAAAGTGTTATCATATCACTAACAATGAAGCAGAGTACGAAGATGTTATTGCAGGGTTTGAACTCACATGGGACCTCTCAATCGAGCAAATTTTGATCAACAACGACTCCCAACTGGTAGTAAATCAGATACATGGGACTTACATCGCTCGAGAGACTAGAATGGAACAGTATCTTGAAAAAGCATGAGAGCTCGTGAGACAATTCAAAACATGGAAGGTAATGCAAATACCTAGAGAGAAAAATGCAGAAGCAGATGCATTAGCTAACCTCGCAGCAATAATGGAAGTAACGAACAAAGACAATATGATTGTCGTTCAACTATTTCATTCAATAATACAGGACAGGAATGAGGTAACTTTCAACAACCTAACTTGGGACTGGAGAAACGAAATTCTTAATTTTTTGCAGAAGGGCACCGTACCTCAAAACAGGAAAGCAGCTCAAGCGCTTCGCCGTAAAGCTGCACGGTACTGCCTTATTCGCAACTCACTTTATCGCAAGATGTTCATAGGAGCCCTAGCTAAAGTCCTCGGACATAACCAAACGGAATTTGTGATGAAAGAAGTCCACGAAGGACAATATGGAAATCACTCAGGGGCGAGATCCTTAGTGGAAACACTAATCAGAGCCGGATACTATTAGCCTAAGATGGAAGAAGAAGCCGAGAATTTCGTATCCAAATGTGATAGATGCCAAAGGTTTGCCAATAACATGCATAGACCAGCGGAATTATTACACCCAATAATATCCCAATGGCCTTTCATGAAATGGGGTATGGACATAGTGGGACCTCTTTCCACAGCTAAAGGACAGGTACGGTTTTTATCGTACTAACCGACTATTTTACAAAATGAGTAGAGGCAGAAGCTTCAAACAAGTGCGAGAAAGTTAAAAGCTTCTTATGGCGAAACATAATATGCCTATTTGGAATACCAAAGGAAATCGTGTGTGATAATGGCCCATAATTCATAGGCTCGTAAATCACAGAATTCTTCAAAAGTTGGCAAATCAAGCGGATCACTTCAACGTCGTACCACCCCGTGTCTAATGGTCAAGATGAGTCAACGAATAAGGTCATCATCAACAATACAAAGAAGCGGTTGGATAAAGCCAAATGAAATTGGACTGAAGAGTTACCAGTGGTACTATGGGCATACATAACAACTTGGAAGATAGCCACGGGTGAAACTTCGTTCGCACTTGTTTATGGCTCAGAAGCCTTAATACCCGTGGAGATTGGCGAACCAAGCATAATGTTCTAAACATCAATGGAAGGTGAAAATGATGACGAATTAAGGACCAACCTGGACCTGCTTGAACCACGGAGAGAAGCAGCATTGATACGGATGGCGGCTCAAAGAAGAATCATAGAGCGTTGTTACAACCGTAAAGCTCATATCGGGTACTTTAAAATTGGAGAATTCGTCCTCAAAAAAGCCTTTCAATCAACAAAAGAAGCAGGTGCAGGAAAGCTAAATCCGAACTGGGAAGGACCTTAAAAAATCCGAGGCATAGCTGGGAAAGGCGCCTATGAGTTGGAAGCTATGGATGTCAGAGTTCTACCAACAAGTTGGAATGACATCCATCTAAAGAAGTATTACTTCTAAAAGAAAAGAATACCCACCGCCAGGTATCACACTTTCGATTTTATTTTGAGCATTTAAAATTTTTACTAACTTTTTTAGATGATAGGCACAAAGCTAACCCATCACCAAATGATGATATTAGACATGCAAAGATGCGAGGAAATAACACAATTCCCGGTCTAGGGTTATACTTTCTGATGGACGTTTTAAAAGGGTTAAGCAGTCATCATCTAAAAAAAACTATATACCTTTGAGTCCGGAATGTTTTTTTTTTCACGAAAAGGACCACAAGGAAGGAATAATCAAGTGCTCGAGATTTCATTCTTCAAAGCTCAAACACTTGGGGGACTATACAATATGGAAGGCTAAGACGAAGCAAAGAAGACTATAAAAAAGTCAAAAGCTCGAGCCTGAAGACCCATCTACCCAAAGAGATAAGTGACACGAGAAAAATGGAAAGAAAATCAAAAGATCCATCCAAATACAAAGCCTAATGCAAAAAGCAAAAACCTTCGAACATATTCAGGTTGAATTGTAAAATATTAGTCACGAGAAAGAAATGTACATCTTTATTCAAAGCTGTTGTAACAAAAATAGTTAGGGGTAAAAGATCATCATCAATGTACTCACTCAAAAAATTGTTCTCAAATAAGACAGTTACGAATAAGAAAACATTTCCCTCGTACTTATTAGAAAACTATTTCCAAAACAGTTGCGGGTAAAAACCTCAATCTTTGTCAAAACTGTTACTAGTANCATGAGTTTTAGACGATAATCAAACACATGTAAAATGTCATGGAAGTTCAAACAAAAAACTTTCCTTGGAAACATTCTTAAACATGTGTAAAATTCCTATCACTCTATTGCATTATCATGAATTTGAGACGTCTTCTTCATATCAATTATAAAGGGCCCTCTTCCATAAATAATACCTACTACAAAAAGGCGCACATTTAATATGACACCGTGCCTATTATAAAAAAGGTACGAGTAGTCTAAAGCATTCCACATGCAAACCTCGAAGGTAAAATTAAAACCTCAAAAAATGAAGCATGCAAAATACTTAAAGAGTAAAACAAAAACTCAACAAAAGTCGAACTAACATTTATATATCAAAACGGCTAAAACTAAGTATTAAATTATACTTAACCATATAAAATTTTTATATATACATTATGGTGCCCCTAAGTTGTAATTTGGGGACTTAAAGGAAATCCAAATTTACCCCTGATGGGACTGGGGGTAACCACCAATTGATACAAAGAAAAAGAAAAAAAGGGATAAACCAACCAAATCTTTTCAATAGAGGGGTTGACTTCAGTGGCAGAAGGAGGGGGAGCAACTGGGGATGAAGAGGCATGAGCGGCTAGAATCTCACCATCAGGTGAAGAGAGGTTATGACCCTATTGAGCCTTCTCCATGGCTTCCTTAGTTTTGGCTATTTCAGCACTAAGGTAAAAACCCTCTTGACTCATTTCCAACAATGTGTCAAGGCGAGAATTCATATACGCCCAGCTCACATCGACATCAGTCACCTCTTCCAAATCTTCATAATCATTTGCCCACACTTGAAGCTCAGCTCTCACCCCGTCCTTCTCCGCCTCCGCAGCTTCATGGGCAGCCCTTAATGGAACAATCGACTCCTCTAAAGTTTGAGCTTTGTTTAAAGCCTTACAAAGATCTTCTTGAGTACGAGTGAGTGATTGCAAGAGCTCGCCTGAGTATTCCTCCTTCTGCCCAACAAGTTCTTCAGTCTCTAATCTCCTCTGAGGCACGGGACAGCTGCTCCGTGAATGAAGACTCCAGAACACTCTTATCTTTATCATCTTGACTGCAAGAAGCCCTCTCCACTGCTAGTTCTGCTGCCATGAGTCTCATCTGCCGCTTCAAGGTACTCTTTTCCTCTTCTAAAGCATCCATGTCAATCCTTAAGCTATCATATTGTGCTCTCCAATTAATCACATCGGCCTGCAACTCTCTTGTCTCTTGGTCCGTGTTTGAAATCCTCTTCATAAGCTCCAGGCCTATCAGGTTAATCTATAAGAAATAAACTAGTCAGATATGGTAAATTTCATATATGTGAGTGAAAGAAGATAACTTGCATCATACCTTCAAAGAAGTATGCACGACCTCATTGACCCATGTAAGAGCACCGCGCCTAGATAGCTTTGCTTTCTCAGAGGGACCTATCAAAGGCTTGAGCCACACTTCGGGCTCACCCGTCTTCTTGAAAAGGTTTCCCTCAGCTGGAACCTATATTACCACCTGCCGCATCTCTTTGCTGGAAGACCCTACTTCCCTAACGGAAGGCATGGAAGCAGGCAGAGATGGAACAACAACAGGCACGGAAGGTTGAGGAGCTGGACAAGCCACGGTCAAAGCAGCAGGCACAGAGAGTTGAAAAGCTGGAGAAGCCACGGACAAAACAGCAGGCACAGCAGAAGTTAAAATAGCCAAAAGAACAGACGAAACAGCTTCTCTCAAAGAAGCAGGAAAGACAACAGCTAGAGGGACGTCGTCAGGAGCAAGATCAACACCCTCATGAATAGGGGAATGTGAAACATCATCAAGGACATGGGGATCAATCACAGACACGGAAGGCACGTTTAAGGCTGTAAGATCATCATCTAAAACCATTTGCCTTCTCGGTGGCCTATGCACTAAAGCACCCTCTTCTTCTTCTACGGAACGAGACTCACTGATCTTCCTCTTTGAGGAAGATGAACCAACAATAATTTCCTGGGCTTGAGCCAAGGACATCTTCGGGATAGATGAAGCAGACACCCCACGAGTAGAGAACCCTATCAAAAAGGGAAAAAAGTTAAACGACAAAAAAAAGAGAGACTCAAGTAAGGAAAGAAGCAAGAACAAGAGCTTCACTTACCGTGGGTCTTTACTTGCCAACCGTACCTCCCAGAGAGGTACTTCCAAGATCTCCCTTCTGAAGGAGCAACAGATAACAATTTTTCTACCCAATCACGAATACCGGAGACATTCTCAACAGTATTCATGATTGTTGAGAGAAGAAAAAATAGATATGGTGTTAATAAAACATCTCAAGTTAAAACAAGAAAAAAGTAAATGTGCGCTAAAGCATACTCACGTGCGCGATTCAACTTCTCAGGGAAGGGAAGACTTTCTTCATCCACTAAACCAATAGTGGGTACAGCAACATACCGAAGGTACCAACCCCTATCCTTATCGTCTCCAGAGGTTACCAGCACTCTTTTGCTTCTAGCAGTCAGAGTAAAAACCCCTTCATGAAATAAGGTAGGAGAGTAGAGGTGAATAAGATGGTTGAAGGTAAAAGGAACCGAGGCTAAAGAAGCCAAACTCCTAAGACATGCGACAACTCGCCACACAAGCGGGCCAACTTGTCCTAAGAAGATATTGAAAAAACAGCAAAGCTCAATTATAACTGGGTCAATGGGAGGTCTAAACCCTAAAGTGAAAGGATACGTATAAACAAAAGAATATCCCGTCTTGTAAGACGTTATTCTTTGATTACTATTCGGAATATAGACAGGAAAGTCAGACCTCCAAAAGCACTCCCTACGAACAAGGGAAATCTGACCCTCAGTTATAAGGGTTGGATATCTTTCGACACTATCAAGAGAAGAAGATTGATCTACAAGAACTTGACTATCCCTAGCAAAAACAAACTCAGCAGGGACAGGTTTACGAAGGCGTTCGACTCTACCTCTAGACAAAGACCGAGAAACCCTAAATCTCGGAGAAACTGGAGATCTAGTGGAAAAAGGGGGAACTATCTGAGAAGAAGAAGAGCCCGTCGAAGGAGTGGATCCTAGACTTCTAAGTCTACCACCCCTCCGACTCCTAGTCGGAGCAGAAGATGGTGTTAAACTTTCAATATCTATTATTCTTTGAGGTTGGTTTGAAGAAGACATGTTTACAAAGGCAAAGAAGAAAGTTCTTTACAAAAGACAAAGGTAGAAAAGTATTTTGTGGAAGCAAAGAAAAGAAAACATGTATTTATACTTGAAGACAACTGTCAAACATGAAGAAAAAGGAAAATAATGATGAAAAGTCATAATTGAAGATGTCACTTCGGGACTGGCACAGCCGCAAAAAGCCCTAAAAGGTGCCGAGTAAATGCAGAACCAATCCGAAAAGGACACGTGGTATGAGCATTAAATGGAAGTGACAAATGACGCCTATGGTGCAGAGAAGGATACAATGATTCAAGGAAAAGCGGCGGCAAAATATTCCCGCCATAAATGAATATCCACTTACCAAATATTAATCGTTAAATATATGGTAAGTGGGGGGACTATCAGTATTGGTAAAAAAGAGTTTCACACGTAAGCCAACTTTTGACAACTCAGCCAGTCACGTGGACTCAGTAAACTCACAAACTTATCAGCCACGGGAAACTCAGCTTGATCAAAACGGGAGAGAGGCACGGTTAGAATGAATCTAGACAAAGCTACGGGTAGATTCAAGGACCCACAATTGATTACTCGAACGTTATGTAACCGAACCCAATTACCATTATCCTTTGTAACGCCTCATTATTGTCATAATTAGTCATTAATTAGGAACCATAGAAAGAGTCATACATTATAAGAATCTCCTATATAAGGGAGGGGAATACAGCTTGTAAAGGCATCTGGTTCTCGAATACAATCAACTTTGATCTTCTACTTTTCTGCAATATTGTCTATTATTCATTTTTCTCCATTTATCTTGATTATCAGTAACCCGTATTCTTCTTAAAAATAAGCTTTAGTCAAAGGTCTAATTCTTTAGTTAAATAGCTGGTGCATATCGTTGGCATATCACTGACATTTGTCATATTTAACTACGAAGCTCTCAGCATCTTCCTCCATTTTAGGCCAATAGTACCCTGCTCTGATTAGGGTTTTGACTAAGGATCTTGCTCCTGCATGGTTTCCGCAGTGTCCTTTGTGTACTTCCTTCATCACGTACTCCGTTCGATTGGGCCCAAGGAACTTTGCTAGGGGACCTCCAAAAATTTTATGGTATAAAGTTTCACGAACAAGGCAGTACCGCATAGCTTTCCGGCGAAGTGCTTGAGCTGCTTTTCTATCTTCAGGCACGGTGCCGTTCTGCAAAAGGTTTACAATTTCGTTTCTCCAATCTCAGGTTAAATTGTTAAATGTTACCTCATTTTTGTCCTGGTCGATTGCTGAATGAAATAGGTGTATGACAATCGCATTGTCTTTATTTGTTACATCGGCAACTGCTGCGAGGTTAGCTAATGCATCCGCTTCTGCATTTTCCTCTCTAGGTATTTGCGTAACTTTCCATGACCGGAATTTCCTTGCTAGGTCTCGTGCCTTTTCCAGATATTGTTGCATCCGAGCCTCTCTTGCGTTATAAGTCCCCTGCATCTGGTTTACCACTAGTTGAGAGTCACTTTTGATCAAGATTTGCTCAATTGAGAGTTCTCGTGCCAGTTCAAGCCGTGCAATGACAGCTTCGTACTCTACTTCATTGTTAGTTATGGGATAACATTTAATGGCTTGTCGTATCTTTTCACCCGCAGGTGATATTAAAAAAATTCTCAAGCCGGCTCCTTTTATGTTAGAAGAGCCGTCAGTAAATAGGGTCCAAATTCTTGGATTGGCCCCATTGAAGAGTTGTAACTCTTTTTCCACTTCAGGTATTATGCTAGTACTAAAATCAGCGATGAAATCAGCTAAAATCTGAGACTTTATTTCTATCCTAGGTTGATATATTATGTCATGTTCGCTTAATTCTATTGCCC
Source organism: Nicotiana knightiana (assembly GCA_005239525.1). Lineage (NCBI taxonomy): Eukaryota > Viridiplantae > Streptophyta > Magnoliopsida > Solanales > Solanaceae > Nicotiana > Nicotiana knightiana. Next base: position 111,303 of record ML417224.1, on the reverse strand, counting down.
ATTTAGCTAATCTCCCTGATAACTCTTGTTTATGCAAAATATTTCTTGTGGATACGAGGTCACAACAGTGGTTGGGTGACACTGAAAGTATGATCTAACTTTCTAGCTGCCATGATTAGAGCTAAGCTAATTTTTCTAGATGAGGATATCTAGTTTTAGTACCTAATAAAGACTTGCTTACATAATAAATCGGAGATTGTTTACCTCTGTCTTCTCTTACCAGTACTGTACTTACGGCAATTTCTGCTACGGCAAGATAGACATACAGCCTCTCCCCCTCTTTTAGTTTAGACAACAACAGGGGTTTTGATAGATAGGCCTTCTGATCTTTGAGAGCATATTTGGCATTCTTCAGTCCGTTCGAACTGATTCTGCTTTATAAGAACTGAAAAGAATTTAAAACTCTTCTCCGAAGACCTGGAGATAAATCTTCCTAAGACTGCAATTCGTCCTGTTAGTTTTTGAACTTCTTTTTTTCTCATAAGTATATCAGGTATTTCATCAATAACTTTAATCTGAGCGGGGTTTACTTGTATACCCCTATTTGATACAAGGAAACCCAAAAACTTACCTGATTCAATTCCAAAGGCGCATTTTTCTGGATTTAGTTTCATGCTATACCTACGCAGGATTTCGAAGGTGATTGAAAGACGATGGAAATGATCTTCCGCTTGAGTTGATTTTAACAGCATGTCATCAATGTATACTTCCATTGTTTTCCCCAAATGTTCCTGGAACATCTTGGTCACTAGCCTTTGATACGTGGCTCCAATATTTTTCAGGCCAAAAGGCATGTCTTTGTAACAATAAGTCCCCCTATTCGTAATAAAGGAATTTTTTTCCTCGTCTGAGGGATCCATTTTATCTGATTATAACTAGAATATGCATCTAGAAATCTCAAAAATTCATGACCTGCAGTGGCATCAATCATTTGATCTATATGTGTTAATGGAAACGAGTCTTTGGGGAATGCTTTATTCAAATCTGTGTAATCTACGCATACTCTCCATTTACCTTTTTTTTTGGGTACCACTACAGTATAGCTAACCAATTGGGATATTATACCTCGCGTATTGAACCAATTTTCAAGAGTTTTTTTACTTCTTCATCGATCACTTGGTTCTTGAATGGTCCTTGCTTCCTTTTCTTTTGCTTGACAGGCACGAAGGATGGATCTTCATTTAGTTTATGAGTCATCACTTTCGGAGGTATACCTGTCATATCTGAATAGGACCAAGCGAAACAATCTGAGTTGGTTTTTAAATATTCAATTAACTTACCTCTTCTTGCGAGGCTTAGCCTCGTGCCTATATGAACTTTTTTCTCAGGATTCTGCTCAAACAGTGGGATAGCTTTGAGCTCCTCAATAGTTGTTTTAATATGCTCGTCTTCTTCTGGCTCCTGAATGACATCGGGTATGGAATCCATGTCTGTATGTATTGATGTTTCCTCTATGGCGATTTGGTTTACCTTCTCGTGGCTTCCTTCTTCCATACCTATTTGGGTTTCAATTTCTCATTCCGTACCTAGTTGGGAGATTTCCCCGTCTTTTGACTCTTCCGCTACCTCTTTTTTGTTTGAGTGTACTACTGAAGTTATATTCCTTGAGGTCTGCTGATCGCCTTGAATATGTTGAATTCCCCATTTTGAAGGGATTTTTATTACCTGGTGTAAAGTAGATGGTATTGCTTCCATGTCATGGATTCATGATCTCCCCATGATTACGTTGTAAGCCATATCGGTGTCAATGACTTGAAATTTCGTATTTTTGATTACTCCTTCTGCATAGGTACTAAGCTCAATTTCTCCTTTTGTTATGACTATAGAGTTATCAAACCCAGATAAGGCTCGTGCTTTTGGGATTACTCGATCCTCCATTAGCCTTTCTTCCACAAATCTCAACAAAATGATGTTGACTGAGCTACCTGGATCAATCAACACTCTTTTTACATTAGTGTCATATATGAGTAGAGATATTACCAGAGCGTCGTTATGAGGAAGCAGCAATCCGTTGCCATCTGCATTGTCGAACGTTATATCGTCTGCTTCCATGTCTTCACGAATCTGCTTCTCGTGTGTAATTATGAATTTTGTTGTTCTTTTGCAGACTACTACGTTAACCTCCTCTCCTCCGTGTATTACATTCACTGTTCTCTTTGGAGATGGTGGTTTCGGGGGCTCTTGCATGTTCTTCATATATGCATGTTTGCCTTTTTCACTAAACAGTTCTGTTAGATAGCCCTGTTTTAATAATTGTTCTACCTCACCTTGCAACAATCTGCAATCTGATGTTCTGTGTCCATGATCGTTATGGAATTCACATCAGAAGTCTGGATTTCTTTTGTTTGGATTCGATCTCATTTCTTTGGGCCATCGAACTTTATCTCCCATGTTTATCAGTACGGTAATTAATTCAGAAGTACTTACATTGAAGTTGTAGTCTTCGATTCTTGCATTATCTTTGTTCTGTTCCTCCCGATGTTTTCTAGATCTTGAGGAGGCTGAGTTCGTATCTTTATTTGACAGTCTATATTCCGACCGTGTGTTTTCAAACCTGGAACGAGTTTCTCGTCCTGAAGGTCCCATATATGGATCTTACATGTTCTTACATGTTCTCCTTTCTGGTTCGGAGCATCTAGAACTGGTTCGATCTTCAGCTTTTGACTGAGCAATGGTGTCTTCTTCTATTCATAGCTTGGTGCTGTACCTGTTATAGACATCGTTCCATGTCGTGGCTGGGAATTCTCTCAAGCTTTGCTAGAGTCTTCTCGTGGCTTCTGAGCTTCTGTCATTTAAGTTGCTTGCAAATGCCATTGCTGCCCAATTGTCAGGTACCCTTGGTAGCAGCATTCTTTCTCGTTGAAACGTGTCTACAAATTCTCGGAGCAACTCCCGTATCCTTGTTTTATCTTGAATATGTCTTCCATTCTTTTTTGACTTTTTATGCACCAGAATGTGCTTTTATAAAAGAATCTGCAAGCTTAGCAAAAAAGTCAATAGAATTTTCGGGTAGAAGAGAATACCATGTTAGTGCTCCTTTGGTGAGTGTCTCTCCAAACTTCTTGACTAGTACTGATTCAATTTCTTGTTTAGTCAGATCGTGGATCAGTTGTCCCATCGTACTTGGGAATATCAGGCATTTTGAATTTCTTGATAATGGGCAAGGGTGCTGCATTTGGCTTCCAAGGTTGTTGAGAATATCTATCAACGTCAACGCCTTTGATAACAGGTGGTACTCCAGGATTTTGCTTGATTTGATCGTTTTGTTCCTTCACCTGTGTCTGCAAGGTTAGTAATAAAGACTGTAATTCTGGATTACTGGACATACATGGTCTTGCTTCGAGGGACTCATATGGAGTGCCTCTACTTCCTGAGTTTGCTAGTCTAGATTGTGGATTTTCCACAGTTGCGGTGTTGTTAGGAGGAGGTGTAGGTAATGCAGCTGGTAGTACCCTCATGAAAGCTTGTAAGGCTTGAGTCACATATTCACCAACCATTTGTTTTACATGATCTTGTTCTCCTGTTTGTTCATTTCCATTGTGATATTATTTTGAGTCGTAGATCTCTCTGGGGAATGTTCCCTTGAGCCTCGTGGGGAACCTGAAGGTGGTGGAACGGGAGTTCCAATCCTTTGTTTGTTGTTGTCGTTGGCGTTCGACATAATTTATAGAATGTTGTTTGAGAAAAAATAGAGATTATCAGATTCCCGGTAACAAAACTAATTTGTTTAACCAAAGAATTAGATTCTCTGCCAAAGCTATTTTAAGAAGAACACAGGTTTCTGATAACCAAAGAATATGCTAATAGTTGTAAGTAAATTCGTAAATAGAAAGTAGAAAGATGCGTAAAAAGTAAGTATATTTCAATAGTGGTTCGAACGTGTCCTTACAAGTTATACTTTACTCCCTTTTATAGGGAATTTCTTAATATAATGTCTACTCTTTTCAGTGATTGAGCATTAATGTCTAATAATTGCATTAATGTAACGTTATAATGATTAATCGTAAATGTTGCATGAAGATTATGTAACATTTTGGCTCATTAATTGAAGATCCCCGAATCTGCCCCTTTATTCCGTCTTGATTCATTCTAATCGTGTCTCTTCGCCTTCTCATTAGGTTGAGATTCCCGTATCTGATTACACCGTGGGTATGCTGTTTCGTTCTTCTTTATCGCGTACCACTTCATAAAGTCTCGTCCAGTTGTCATGTTGTCATTGCTCCACATGGATTACTTAGTCATCATAAGTATTACGCGTGTGCAACTCATTTTTACCAATACAATAATTCCATCTTACGAGACTAGGCAAGAGACTTACCTCACTTCCAAGCTCACTACTCGGCTCTTAAACCTCACTAGTAGCCTCAAATCGATGCCGAGTAATCCGAAATTAGATAAAGGTCGTACAAACCAATCAATATATTCTCAAAAGTTCATAATTTAACTCTTACAGTAATTTTCCAACCCCACTCGAAAAGGCAACAAAAGTTAACCATGGGCCTACATTCCCGGATTTCAAAAAATTTCGAAGATAAATATTACCCATGACATTATGAACTCAAATATATAATCTATTCTCATTTCCATGATAAATTTCATGGTGAAATACCATTTTTACTAAACCCTAGGTTTTCCTACAAATTCCCACAATTTCACTAACTTCAATGTTAAACTCTACCCGTACTCCATGTATATAACTCATAATTGGTAGAAATCACTTACCTAGTGATGTTTGATAAAAATCCCCCTCAAAAGAGCTCTCAAATTAATCCAAACCCAAGTGAAAAGTGAGAGAAATGAGCTAAGTCTCGAAATAAAATATAATTTTCCCAAGTGATCCTTCTTCGCGATCGCGAAAGCCAAACTGGCTCAGCCCAACTTCATAGTCTACACGTTCACGACAAACCGGTCACGTTTGTGATGATCAATACCCCCAGCCCTTTATGTTCGCGTTCCCCTAGCCTCATCTTTCTTTGCGTTCGTGAAGATGGCTCCACGTTCGTGAAGAGGAACCAGATCCTCCATCGCGTTCGCGGGGCCCTCCGCTCGATGGTGAAGCATACCAGCAGACCAGCAAAGCAAGAATATCATCCAACTTTAACTTTGGTCCGAGTGGTCCGAAACTCACCGCGCCACCTGGGACCCTGTCCAAATATACCAACAAGTCCATAAGTATACTATTAACCTACTCGAAGTCTCAGAACATGTAAAATAACATTTGAAACAAAGAATAGCACTTCAAACACCAAATTAATCAACTTCAAAACTTCAAACTCATTTCAACTAACTCCGAACGCGACGAACCATACTTAGACAACTCATAATGATGCCAAATTTTACGCACAAGTCACAAATCACAATACAAACCTATTTCAAGGTTTGGAATTCCATATGGACATCGATAATGGTAAAATCTATTACAAAGAAGACATAGAAAACTCTAAAACCTTCAAGACGCCAACTTTCTACAATAAGCGTCGAGACACTCCTAATCGACCCGAAACTCAATCAAAAAATATGCGTAAGTCCAAAATCATCATATGAACCTATTGAAACCTTCAAATCCTAATTCCAATGTCATTTACTCAAAGTTTTGACTCAAGTCAAACTTGACCACCTTAGGCAGCTATTATGGAACTAAGTATTCCGAATTCAACCCGAGCCCTTCAAAAACCAAACCAACCATCCCCGCAAGTCATAAAATAGTAAAAGAACATACGTGAAGTCTTAAATAAGGGAACTGAGATGTATAAAGAAAAATGCTCGGTCAGGTCGTTACAATGTATTGGTAATATGAATGTATACTTACTTACAATAAGGTTGGACCTCTGGGAAATTCAGTAGGATGTGTGTTGTAGCTGACTTTAGTTACATATCAGTCAAAGTCATTTTGGATTATGTTTAGAATCGTCCTTACCTAGTTGATTGCATATGAAAAATGGTTGATACAATGGATCGGTTCCTCTATCGTCATGTCGATCAGGTCTATTTCTCAAATATGGCAGATCATGTTCAAAATAATATGAATAGAAATAAGATGTTTCTCTAGCCACATATTCCTCATAAATCGATCCCTCAATCCTAGATCTATTTTTGACAATCCGCTTATATTTGCTAATAATCCTACATAACATTATTTTTGGATGGAATAATATTAAAATAAAACGCATAAGGATAAATGATTAAAAGTCATTATCTCTAGAATGGATACATCCATCTTCATGGAACATGACCTCCAAGTCGTGCCTCTTGGGCAAGGTGAATTTGAAGATGTTCCATTACGTCAAAAAACCAAGAGGGAAAATGCTCCAACTTATTTAAAGTTAAGTGAATGTTATTCTCCATATGAGTTATGTTCTCCACCCTTAAGTTTCTATAACATAACTCCTTGAAATAAAGGTTATCTCCGTGATGAGCTTCCTTATTCTATTAGGCAATGCATTCAACACAATAAGCAACAAAGATTCCATGAAAATATGACAATCATGGCTCTTCATTGACTTCAACTTTCCTTATTTAATTTCAACACACATAGAGAGGTTTGACACATACCCATCAGGCACCCTCAAATTGTTAAACCAATTACATACCTCTCTTCTTTCATTTGAGGTGAATGTAAAACTAGCCTTGGAATTCTGAATCTTGTTGTTCAAGTATGTCAGGTACAACTCCACTTCGCCTACAATATTCCTTAAGTCCATCATGGCATTTAAGTTATCCTTTGTCTCGTTGTTCACATCCACCACATTATTAAACAAGTTGTCAAAAATGTTCTTGTTAATATGCATGATATCAAGATTATGATGAAGAAGATTGTGCTTCCAATAAAGTAACTCCCAGAATATGATCTGTTTAGTTCAATTATGTGTAACACCATAACCAGGTATCTTATTAGACAATGGATACTTTGTTACCTTAGGTACATCCCTAACTTTGTTCCAAACATTTCTAGCGACAAGACGGACGATGACTTCTCAAAATCAGTTTTGTTCTTCATAAATGCACTAGTATTTCTCCTAAACTCATGATCCTTTGGCGAGAAGCAGCATTGTCAAATCATGTGTTTTTACCTTCATGTTTTAAAAGTGAATGCCTTTGTGTCTTCCATACAAATCGAGAAAGCTAATTTTTCGGCAGTCGACTACACAGACATCCTTCTATGCAGGAAAATATTTATAGTCCACATCATAGTAGCATGCAATCTGAAGTTTTGCTTAGTTGATATATCATATGCTTTCACACCTTGATACCACATAACTTCAAATCATCAATCAAAGGCTTCATGTAAATATCTATCAACTTTGTTTTGGATTGCGTGGACCTGAAAAAATATAAATTCGAAACAAAAATGGACTTGTCATACACAACCCAGGTGAAAAATTATACGATATAACAAGCACCAACCAACATAAATATGGTGCAGCAGGGACTGAAATTGAATGTTTCCATCTGCACGTAATCCCAACCTAATGCTTCTTGGTTCATTAGCACATTCCGAAAACACCTCATCAAAACGCTTCCACGCTTCTCCATCTGAAGGATGCTATAGAACACCATCTGGCCTTTTATGTTCATAGTGTCAAATTATATTGGGAGCGGAACTCGTTGATGCATACAACCTGTTTAACGTTGGTATACGGGGTAAGTAATACATCATCTTCACAAGAATCTTCTTCTTCGAAGCTTGTTACAAAATTTGCAATTCTCTAGGGATGCATCATCATTATAGAATAACATGCAATCATTCTCATAACACTCTATCTTCTCCGATGAAATACCCAACTTGGTAACTAATTTTTTCCTTTAGAAATCTTTGGGTAGGTAAATATTACTCGGATTAAGTTCATTCATAAGCCCAATGATTGAATCCATGTCCGCTTGAGAACTAGAACTATCTAACTTAACGTGAAGTAATCAAACTGCAACAGACGGCTTGGAATGCACTGAGCCTTTCATATAATGGACAACTCGTTTCCTCTAACTGTTTGAAGAACCAATTAGCCTCATCATTTGGTACAAATTGTGCCCCTGAGAACATTTGAAAGGCATCCCTTATCATGTCATCTAATCGAGAATTTTCACCATTATTCTCCGCTATGGGACTATCCTCTTCACCACCAAAAGAATTCTGAATATCAACAACATCTACGCTATCACGATTCTCCACATGATTAGTCCACACGTAATAATTTTTTTAAAACCCATTTTTAAAAAGATGACATATAAGAACATCTTCTTCTAATAACCTAACACACTTGCATTTCACACAAGGGCATCTAATCGTCCATTCAATACGAAAATCATCAAATGGCCTTGCCTTAACAATAAATCCAGCAACTCCTCCTTTAAATTCACCCCTAAATCCCACACGATTAAGATGAATCCCATTAGACATTCATCTACGATGTGAAAATTTTATTTACACAAAAAGGTTAAATATTATTCCATTTAAAGGTTCCTATTTTGAAAGGTTAAATAATATTTCATTTTAGCGTATCCACACAATTATTTTTACCTTGTAGGTGAATTCAGTCAAAATAATACACTATTTAACAAGAGCATTGAATAGCAAATATAATTACCCAAAAAATCAATTTTTAAGAAACATCTATAGAAATTCTAAAATATTTTCAAATATAATTCAAATAGGCATCTAAAAATATCTGGAACCTAGAGGCAAGCTAGCGAACCATTATCAATGGAGTGAACCTAGATGCAAAAATTCACAATATTTTCAAAAAACTTGAAATAAAATCAGAAAGAGAGGCCGCGGAAGGGGTTTGCAAACTGGGGAGGGGGAGATAATGAGGAGTCGGGGAAGGGATCGCGGACAGGGGAGGGAGAGAGAATATAGGGGTCGGGGAAGGGGGACACGGACAGGGGAAGGAGAGAGAACAGAAGGGTCGGGAAAGAGTCACGCGGACTGGGGAGAGAGATAAAGAGAGAGAGAGTTGGTG
>ML417224.1:87503-101569 GCA_005239525.1 Nicotiana knightiana | reverse complement strand
GGGGGGGGGGGGGGGGGGGGGGGGGAGGGGGGCTAACTGTTACGACCCAAAATCTACCGGTCATGATGGAACCTAATCCAACCCGATAGGTAATCCAAACAACAATTTTACAGTTTCCAATGAAGATAAATAAGAACTAATTAAATGAAATAACTGAACTTCTTATACATTTATCCAGGGATTGATAGTACAAATCATGAGCTCCAAAATTTTAAAATTTAACAAGATGGCATGATATAAATACATCATTTGTTCAGTATATATGAGCAGATTTGAAAATCTAAAGCTACCAAAGACAAGTGGCAGCTATATCCGTAAAACAAGTACATCTTCAATGTCAGCTCCTACCATACACAGCAACATCAACTCCAAGATCTGCATGCAAGATGCAGAAGTGTAGTATGCGTACAACCGATTCCATGTACTCAATAAGTAACAAACCTAACCTCAGGTTGAAAGAACTAACAAGCTCAGAAGATAGTCGGAATACACATCAATAATCTATAACAACATGAGATATGATAATGCCGAAAACAGTAAAAAACTCAAAAAATATTATTCTCAGCTACATCATAGCTACAGAAAGATAGACATGCTTTTCAACTATAACAGTCAAGCCCAAATCTTACCACCAAAATCAACTAAACATGAATTTATCAAAAGAACTACATTTTCCAATTCACAACACTAGAGAAGAATTTTGGTTTACCAATTAGCATGAGGAAAGTACATCTCTATGCCTACATGTCAATATACATGTCGAGTCATCAATTATCATATACCGTCTAGCATAAAGAATATACATCTCTATGCCTATATGTCAAATATACATGTCAAATCATGAAATGTTATATTACCGCCTAGCATGAGGAAAATACATCTCTACGTTTATGTTTAAAATATACATATTAAATCATCAAATTTCATATTAGCGTCTAGCATGAGCAAAATGCATCTTTATGCCTACATGTCAAGTATATATGTCAACTCAATATTATCACAGTGAAACCAACAAGAATAACCACACTTAGCACACTCACGGTGCCTGGCCCAAGGCCCGCACCATCACACACAACAATACTTAGCACTGTACATGTGCCTGACATAAATGCCCATCACTAAAGAACATATATAAAAAATTGTGTCAGCTATCACGACCCCAATCTCCCTACATAGAATGTCATGATGGCACCTAGTCTCTAAGACTAGGTAAGCCTAACATACATGAAGAATTAACGAAAGTAATAATAAAACTTCCAATTTAAACCAATAGCTACCATAAAAGGACACCACAATACAACTCAAAGTAACACCCAAAATATGGTGAGACTGAGTCATAATTTCTACTCGGTTATTCTCAAACATTCCTAATACATCAGTATCTATAATAGGAGTACGCAATAGAAACTAAGATAGAGGGTGAATCCGAGGCCTCCGAACGTCGGCAGGTATACCTTGAAGTCTCCGATCCAAGCTTAGCTCACAGATGCCTATGTAGGCACTGCATACCTGGATCTACACAAAACAGGTGCACAAGAGTAGTATGAGTACACCACAACGGTAGCCAGTAGGTATCAAGCCTGAACACGGTAGAGTAGTGATGAGGTTAGGTCACGAAACCTACTGGAATAAATAAAGAAACTGAAAAGGTATAGCACAATATAATAATGGAAACAATGGAAATGATACAATGAAGAAATACAAAAAGAATAGCTACACTGAAGTTAAGGCAATAAAAAAATCACGGTAGAGACACTTAATAAGAATGCCAAGGAAACAATGCAGATGAAACACAAGTGATGTAAATGAAAGATAGCACCAAGAATCACTACCGAGGTACCGCCTCGTAGTCTCATTTCACACTCAAATCACAATCTTTCCTTATATAACCGTGGGAGCGTTACCTTTAGTTTTGTAAATCATTTTTCCGAAATAGCTACCCGTGTTTTAGCCCACCTTATCACACTGCTTGGCTTCAAGTAGTTCCCTTACTAGCAACACGCATATCAAGCCTACCGTATCTCACCGCATGCGTATCAACCCCTATCGTTATACCACCGCATCAGTACAACTATCACAAGATATCACATATCGCACCTCAAGTGCCCAATACCCCAACTTGCCAAAGAAGTCAACAATAATAAAATTACCACAATGAATAGTCCATGGCTCAACCACGATTTGTACAAGAGTCTCATAGAAACCGAAAGTGAATAACTCAAAAAGAATGGTATTTCAACAATTTACAACTTTGCCTCAATGTGATGACGACTTTTACAAATTCAACACCAAAACTCAACAATAAGATGTTCCATGAAATAACAACTTCAAGTACGGTAACTCAGTAGTTAAGTATTTAACAAGGAAATGAGAAAAATAGTAAATTCAACTAAGCATGTAAAAGCAAATAACAAGTAAGAGACGAGACAAATATTAACAATGTCAAGTTAAACATATAAGGATAGATTAATGACGATGAATATAACATGTTAGGACAACTCAATTTAAGGACTGAAAAAGAATATACATAGCTTAAACCAATTATTTACCATATTTAGCTCGTGTACCCACTCATTACATACACGACTTTCACGTACCACAGTTAACACAAAACAACATCAATCCTAAGGAGTAATTCCCTCACACAAAGTTAGGCAAGACTCATACCTCAAAGCACGCTAACTGAATCCACTACTAAGCCATTTTTCGCGAATATCCAACTCTGAATGGCTCGAATCTAGCCAAAAAAACTTTATACCATAAACATAAACCATAGGAAACTATTCTGGACAATAAAGTTGCAAATTTTAAAGAAAATAAAAATTTAATTCAAAAGTAAACCATGGGACCGCATCTCGGAATCCGACAAAACTTACAAAATTCAAAAACCCATTTAATAACGAGTCCAATCATACAAAAATTAGTCAAATCCAGCCTTAAATCGCCTTTCAAATCCTCAAGATATAGCTTATGGAGTTTTCACAATTTTCCCTATCCAAAACACTAATTAAATGATTAAAACAATGATGGATTCATGTACGGTAATAGAATCCGTATTTAAATAACTTACTCCAATCAACTCCTTGAAAACCTCATCAAAAATTTCCCAAAATCGAGTTCTGTAGCTCAAAAAATGAAAAATAAAAAAAAAAACCCTCGATATGGAAATAATAAATTTCTGCCCAGTTATTACCTTACGCGATCGCGGAGAACAATCCTCCCAACTCACAGAACCTCATCCGCGATTTCCTGAACTCAGTCGCTATCGCGGTGACTAGCCTTCCTCTACTTACGTGATCGCGTTCCAGGCCACGCGAACACGAAGAACATCGCGTGCCACCCCACTGCCTCTCCTTCCTTATACGCGAATGCGATCCCATGCACGTGTTCGCGAAGTACAAAATCCTCAACCATTGTGATCATATCCCTATCGTCGTGAACACAAAGAGTAAAACTCCATCCATCCCTGAGGACTCTACACGATCGCGGGGGAACGTTCTCGAATGCATAGAAGGAAACCAGAACAGAAAAACCAGCAATCTCAATTCAAGAACGAATGATCGAAACTCAATCAGATACATACCCGAGGACCTTGGGACCCCGTACAAACATACCAACAAGTCCTAAAACACGATACAAACTCACTCAAAGCCTCAAATCACATGAAACAACACTAAACCCATAAATCAAACATCGATTCAAGCCTAATAAACTTATGAAGTTCTAACTTATAATACTAATGCTGAAACATACCAAACCAACTCCGATTGACCTCAAATTTTGCACACAAGTCATAATTGACACAACATACCTATTCCAACTTTCGGAACCAAATTCCACACCTGGTATTAATAAAGTCAACTCCCGGTCAAACTTCTCAACCCTCCAAACCATCAACTTTCTAACTTTCGCAAATTCAAATCAAACTGAAACAACCTACGGACCTCCAAAGTGATATCCGGAAACGCTCATATGTCCCGTATCACCATGCAGAGCTATCGGAACCGTCAAAAATCCATTCCGGAGTCGTCTACACAATAGTCAAACTCTTGTCAACTCTTTCAACTTAAGCTTCCATGTTTGGGACTAAGTAACCCATTTCACTCTTAAACTCACCCGAAACCAAAACCAACCACTCCGATAAGTCACCTAACCACAATATAATGTATAGGAGGCAATAAATAGGGGAACAGATCTAAAATACTCAAAATGATCTGCCGGATCGTTACATCCTCCCACTCTTAAAACAAATTTTCATCCTCGAACGAGTATAGAGACATACCTGAAGTGATGAAAAGATGAGGATAACGACCACAAATGTCATGCTTGGTCTCCCAAGTTGCCTCCTCGACTGGTTGACCTCTCCACTAAACCTTTACTGAAGCAATGCTCTTTGACCTCAACATTCGGACCTGCGTGTCCAAGATGGCCATAGGTGCCTCAACATAAGACAAATCCTTGTCTAATTGGACTAAGCTAATATCTAGCGCATGGGACAGATCACTATGATACTTCCAAAGCATAGAAACATGGAATACCGGGTGAACTACAAATAGAATAGGCGGCAATGCAAGCTTATAGGGCACCTCACTTATCCTGTAAAAAATCTCAAAAGGTCCAATATACCTAGGGCTCAACTTGCCCTTCTTCCTGAACCTCATAACACCCTTTGTTGGCGAAACGCGGAGCAAGACCCACTCTCCAACCATAAATGCAACATCACATATCTTTCAATCTATATAACACTACTGTCTAGATTGGGCTATACGAAGCAGATCCTGGATCAACTTGACCTTCTTCAAGGCATCTCGAATGAAATCCATGCCTAATAACTTAGCCCCCCCCCCTCTCAAACCAACCAATTGGGGAATGACATTGTCCCCCTATAGGGCCTGATAAGGAGCCATCTGAATACTCCATTGGTAGATCTTATTGTAGGCAAAATCCGCAAGCGGAAAGAATTGATCCTAAGAACGCCTAAACTCCATAACACATGCACGAAGAATATCCTCCAATATTTGAATTTTGCGCTCGGATTGTCCGTCCATTTAGGGACGGAATGTTGTACCCAACTCAACCTGTGTGCCTAAATCACATTGTACGGCTCTCTAGAAGCACGGTGTAAACTATGTTCCCCAGTCAGAGATGATGGATACCGGCACACCGGCACACCATGAAGCCGAACAATCAAGCAGAGATAGACCTGAGCCTGCTGCTCTAAAGAATAGGTAGTCACCACCAGAATGAAATCAGCCGGCTTGGTCAACCTGTCCACTAAACCCCATACACCGTAAAGTTTCTTCTGAGTCCGTGGAAGTCCAACAATGAAGTCCATGGTAACACGCTCCCATTTCCACTCTAGAATCTCAAGCCTCTGAAGCAACAACCTAGTCGGTGATGTTCATACTTCACCTGCTAACGATTTAGGCACCAAGATACATACTCCACTATGTATTTCTTCATTCTCCTCCACCAATAGTGTTGCCTCAAATCCTGATAAATCATAGCGGCAGACGGATGAATAGAGTACCGCGAATTATGGGCCTCCTGAAAAATAAACTCATATAACCCATCCATATTAGGTGCCATAATTGGCCCTGCATCTGCAACACACCGTCATCTCTGATAGAAACCTCTTTGGCATCATCGTGTTGTACTGTGTCCTTAAGGACAAGCAAATATGGGTCATCATATTGATGCTCTCTAATGGAATCATATAAACAATACTAAGAAACTACGCAAGCCAGAACCTGACTGGGCTCTACAATATCCAATCTAACAAACTGGTCGGCTAAGGCCTGAAAATTAAATTCTAATGGCCACTCTGCTGCCGATAGATACGCTAAATTGCCCAAGCTCTCTGCCTTTTGACTCAAGGCATCAGCCACCACATTGGCTTTCCCGGGATGATGTAGAATAGCGATATCATAGTCTTTAAGCAACTCTTACCATCTTGCTACTGCAAGTTAAGATCTTTCTGTTTGAACAAATATTGTAGACTCTGGTGGTCGGTATAGACCTCACATGGGACACCACACAAAAAGTGTCACCAAATATTCAAGGCATGAACAATAGATGCTAATTCCAAGCCGTGGACAGGATAATACTGCTCATGAATCTTCAGTTGTCAAGACGCGTATGCAATCACCCTACCGTCTTGCATCAACACTGCTCCAAAGCTGACACATGACGTATCACTAGACATAGTGTAAGACCCCGAACCCGTAGGCAACACCAATACGGGGCTGTAGTCAAAGCAGTCTTGAGCTTTTGAAAACACTCCTCGGACCATCTAAAAGGAGAACCCTTCTAGTTCAATGTGCTCATAGGTGCAGCAACAGATGAAAAACCCTCTATGAAACGACGGTAATACCTGGCCACACTAAGAAACTTTTGGATCTCGAAAGCTGAAGATGGTCTGGACCAACTTTGCACTACTTTAATCTTATTTGGATCTACCTTGATCCCCTCACTCGACACCGCATGACCAAAAACGCCATTGAATCAAGCCAGAATTCACACTTCAAAAATTTTGCATATAACTTCTTTTCTCTCAAGGTTTGGAGCACAATCCTTAAATGTTGCTCATGATCCTCCCGATTGCAGGAGTACACCAAGATATCATCAATAAACACAACGATGAATGAATAAAGATAGGGATGAAATACACTGTTCATCCGGATCCCGAACCTTCAGCTGATGATACCCTGACCGCAAATCAATCTTTGAGAACACTCTGTCACCTTGTAGCTGATCAAATAAGTGATCAATGCATGGCAATGGTTACATGTTTTTCACTATGAACTTATTTAACTGCCTATAAACAATACACATGCGCATAGAACCGTCCTTCTTCTTTACAAAAACAATTGGATAACCCCAATGTGACACACTAGGCCAAATGAAACCCTTGTCAAGCAACTCTTATAACCTCTCCTTTAACTCCTTCAACTCCATTGGGGCCATACAGTATGGTGGCATAGAAATGGGTTGAGTTCCCAGCAACAAGTCAATACCAAATTCAATATCCCTATCGGACGACGTTCCCAAAAGATATGCTAGAAATACATTTGGGTAGTCTCTCATTACCGGAACTGACTCAACGGTAGGAGTATCAACACTGATATCTCTCACAAAGGCTAGATATGCATCACACCTCTTCCCAACCATCCGTTGTGCCTTAAGGGAAGACACAACCCTGCTAGGAACATAATTCAAAGTACCCTTCCACTTTAATTGCAGTCAGCCTGGCATAGCCAAAGTCATCGTCTTGGCGTGACAATCAAGAATATCATTATAGTGTGACAACTAGTCCATGCACAAGATACCATCAAAGTCTACCATACTGAGCAATAATAGATCAACTCTGGTATCGAAACCAACAATAACAACTAAACACGACCGTAGACACTGTCAACAATAATAGAATCTCCTACAAGCGTGGACACATAAACATGAGAACTCAAAGAATCACGAGATATACCTAAATACGGAGCAAAGTAAGATGATACATATGAATAGGTGGAGCATGGATAAAATAAGATTAATGCATCTCTATGACAAATCAAAACAATATCTGTGATAGCTACATCTGATGCTACCGTCTCTATCCTATCCAAAAAAGCATAAAATCTGGCATAGCCTCCCCCTACCCGCTTGACCTCTACCCCTAGTCGGGTATGTAGGTGGAGCGTTGCTGGAAATGGGAGAAATAACCACAGCCTGAGAAGTCTGGGGACCCTGTAGAATACATGGAGCTTGAGTAGTCGGTAGAAGTGCAACCCTCTTGAGTTTGGGGCAGCCCCTCACCATATGACGAGTATCATCACACTCAAAACGCACTCTCGGAGGACGTGGATGCTGAAACTGGCTCGAGTCTGGTTGATTGGGCTGACCACTGAATGTACCTCGTGCAGAAGATAGATTAGACTGTGGCAGTGCATAATGGGCAACCTGAGACCTGGGAGTAGCCGAAGTACCACTAGAAGCTGCAAGTGCTGAATGAACTAGACGACTCACATAGCCTCTACCATGTCGGGCTGCAACTATGGCACGGGCACCACTATATCCACCAGAATCTCAAGGCCTCTTGGCCTCCATGTCCTCTCTCTCCCGATCCCGCATACCCTCCAATCTCCGTGTGATATCTACCACCTGCTGATATGGAGTATTTGTATCTAACTCTCGAGTCATACTGAATCTAATACAATAGTGGAGCCCCTTAATAAATTGATGGACTCACTCTCTGGCTCTAGAAACCAAGGTAGGTGCATGTGTGGACAACTTGCTGAATCTGACAACATACTTTAACATAGTCATAGTACCCTGGTGTAGTTACTCAAACTCCGCGTGCCATGCATCCTAAAGGCTCTGGGGAAAAAACTCTCTTACGAACATCTCTAAAATTTGAGCCCATGTGAGTAAAGCTTCCTCGATTGTGCTACACTCCTCATAAGCCCGCCACCACTAATACACTGGTCCCAACAACTGGAATGCAGTAAAGCAACCCGCTCATCTCTAGTATACCCATGGTGCGGAGAATACAGTGGCACTTCTCTAGAAAACCCTGTCTATCCTCTGTAGCTAGGCCGCTGAAAGTAGGAGGGTGGTACTTCTTGTATCTCTCATGTCTAAACTGCTCCTCCTCAGATGTTGTTGCCCTAAGCTTGGGCTGAACTGGAACAATCAGTTGCACTAGTATAACCTCTAGGACCTAGTCAAGATGTACCCGCTGCTATGGGGTACCGGCCATGGGAGTCTAAGATCCTCCCCCAGCCTGAGATGTGGTTGGTGCAAGTGTAATCAACCAGCCTGAGCTAGAGCACCAAACATGCTCAAGAATTGTGCGAGGGTCTCCTGATGTGTAGGATAGAAACAGGCGCCTCAGGTGCTTGCCCCCAATTGGAGCTACTAGTGGCTCCTCTATCACAGCTCAGACAGGTGCTCTGGCTGCACCATGTGCCCCTCCTCGGCCTCCGCCCCGGCCTCTCATGACTCTAGTAGGGGGTGCGGATTTCTCATCGTCAGATCAAGCGATGTGTGTCCTCACAATCTATGATAGAATAGAAAGACAAAGATTTAGAATTTCGAAGTCAAAAATTCGCATGATATGGAATCAAAGAGGTGAAGTTTCCTAACATATCCATAGCCTCTCGAAGATAAGTACATACATCTCCGTACCGATCCACAAGACTCTACTAAACTTGATGTTGAATCGTAACACCCATTAACCTAGAGCTTTGGTACCAACTTGTCATGACCACAATCTCCCTCCGTAGATGTCGCGATGGAACCTAGTCTCTAAGACTTGGTAAACCTAACATACATGAAGAATTAACGGAAATAATAATAAAACTTCAAATTTAAACCAATAGTTATCATAAAAGGACTCTATAATACAACTGAAATTAACTACCAAAATCTAGTGAGACCAAGTCATAAGACCTACACGAGTCTTCTGAAACATACCTAATACATATGTATCTAATAGGAGTATGCAATAGAAACCAATATAGAGAGTGACTCCGAAGCATGCGAACGCCGACAAGTATAACTTGAAGTCTCCGATCCATGCTCAACATACGGATACCTAGGTAGGTTCTTCATACCTGGATCTGCACAAAAAGATGTGCAGAAGTGTAGTATGAGTACACCGCAATGGTACCCAGTAAGTATCAAGCCTAATAGTGGAAATAATGGAAATGATACAATGAAGAAATACAACAAGAATAGTTACACTGAAGTTAAGGCAATAAAGATATCACATGAGAAACACATAATAAGAATGCCAAGGAAATGATGCAAACGAAACAAAAATGTTGTAAATGAAAGATAACAACAAGAATCACTACCGAGGTACCGCTTCGTAGTCTCATTTCACAATCAAATCACAATATTTCCTTACATCACCGCGGGAGACTTACATTTAGTACTTATTTTCCCGAAATAACTACCTGTGTTTAAGCCCACCTTATCACATTACGCTGCTTCAACTAGCTCCCCTACTATCAACACGCATATCAATCCTACCTTATCTCACCGCATGTGTATCAAACCTTGTACTTATACCACCGCATGTGCATCAATATCACAACATATCAAAGATTGTACCTTAAGTGTCCAATACCATAACTTGCCAAAGAATCATGGCTAAACCACGATATGTACAAGAGTCTCAACAATAGCAACAGAAAGTGAATAACTCAACAAGAATTGTGTTTCAACAATTTACAAATTTGCCTCTATGTGATCACAACTTTTACAACTTCAACACCAAAACACAACAATAAGATGTTCCATGAAATAACAACTTCAAGTAAGGTAACTAAACAGTTAGGTATTTAACAAGGAAATGAGAAAAACAGTAAATTCAACTAAGAATGTAAGGGAAAATATCAAGTAAGAGATGCTACAAGTATTAACAATTTCAAGTGAAGCATGTAAGAATAGATTAACGATGATTAATATAAGGAGTTATGACAACTCAATTAAAGGAATGAAAAAGAATCTACATAGCCTAATCGGTCATTTACCACATTTATCCCGTGTACCCACTCGTCACCTTGCGTACACGGCTTTAACTTACCACAGTTAACACAAGCCAACATCAATCCTAAGGGGTAATTCCCCTACAAAAATTTAGGCAAGACACATACCTCAAAACACGCTAACTCAATCCATAATAGGCCCTTTTCCATGAAAATCCAACTCCGAGCGGCTCGACTCTAGACAAAATAACTTTATACCATAAATATAATCCATAGGAATCTATTCTGGATAATGAAGTTACAATCTTTAAAGAAAAACAAAAATTCAACTCAAAAGTCAACCCCTGCCCTAATCTGAAACCGACCAAACTTACAAATATTGATCATCCATTCAATAACGAGTCCAACCATACTAAAATTATTCAAATTTGACCTCAAATCGCCTTTCAAATCCTCAAAATAAAGCTTATGGAGTTTTCAAAAATTTTCCAACCCAAAACACTAATTAAATGACAAAAACAATGATGGATTCATGTATAATAATCAAATCTGATCCCTAATCGACTCCTTGAAAACCTCTTCAAAAATTTCCAAAAATAGAGGTCTCTAGCTCAAAAGAGGAAAAATGAAACAAAGCCCTCGATTTGGAAATAATATACTGTTGCCTCGTTATTGCCTTATGCGATCGCGGACAAGAACTTGCGATCGTGGAGAACAAATCCTCCCATCTCACAAAACCTCATTCATGATCGTCTAAACTCAGTAGCTAATTTGGTGACCAGCCTTCCTCGGCTTAAGCGATCACAATCCAGGCCACACGAATGCGAAGAACATCGTGTGCCACCTCGATGCCTATCCTTCCTTATATGCGAACACGATCACATGCACGTGTTCGCAATGCAAAATATCCTCAACCATCGTAATCGCATCCCTGACTTTGCGAACCCGAAGAGTAAAACTCCATATATCCAGAGGACTCTACACGATCTCGGTAGAACCTTCACGAAAGCAAAGGAAACCAGAATAGAAAAACCATCAGTCTCAATTCAGGAACGAATGGATCTAGACAAAAGTCCATTCCAGAATCGTCTACACAAAAGTCAAACGTCAGTCAACTCTTTCAACTTAAGCTTCCAACTTTGGAACTAAACCCTCGATATATATAAAATCTGCTCAGGGATTTCCGCATTTGCAGAAAAAATAGTGCACATGTGTTCTCGCATTTGCGAGAAGAATCTCGCATTTGCTACTTTCACTTACCTGACCTCCAACCGCATCTACGCAAAACTAATCATCATTTTTGACATCGTAGAAGCGTAAACACGTCTGCTGAAGCAGAAACCCACCTGGAGCCTCAATCAAGCATCTGCGATAACACATCCGCAGATGGAACCTCGCACCTGCGTTCCCTAAACCGCATAAGAAGAACACATGACCATGAAACAACATCACAAAAGCGAATCAAATATTGCAGAAGCGGATCCACATCTATGCTCCAACATACACAGATGCGATACACCTGAACCATTGCCTAACAACATGAAATGATTCAAAACTCATCCGAAGCTCAACACTCAGGAGACCAAGCATGATATGCGCAACTATTATTCTCATCTTTTCACCACTTCAGGTATGTCTCTATGCTCGTTCGAGGATGAACGATTATTTTAAGAGGGGGAGGATGTAACGACTTGGCAGGTCATTTTGAGAGTATTAGAACCAATCCACTATCTACTACTTCCTCTATTTTATTTTATTCATACGTGACTTGTCGGGTTAGTTGGATCAGGTCCGGAGGGATTTCACAGTGAATTGAGACACTTACTCTCAAGGTTCTAAGTTGATGTTTAAATGGTTGACCGGATGTTGACATATGGGTAAACGACTCCGGAATAGAGTTTTGATGGTTCTGTTAGCTCCATTGGGTGATTTTGGACTTAGGAGCGTGTTCGGATTGTGATTTGGAGGTCTGTTATTGAATTAGGCTTGTAGTGTCAAAAGTTGGATGTTTGGGAAGTTTGACCAAGAGTAGACTTTTTGATATCGGGGTTGAATTCCAGTTCTAGAAGTTAGAGTAGGACCGTAATGTCAATTATGACTTGTGTGAAAAATTTAGGGTCAGTTGGACGTGATTTGATAGGTTTCGGCATCGGTTGTAGATGTTTGAAATTTTAAAGTTCATTAAGCTTAAATTGTGTGTGATTCATGTTTTTGATGTTGTTTGATGTGATTTGAAGGTTTGATTAAGTTCGTATTATGTTTTAGTACTTGTTGATATATATGGTTGAGATCACGGGGGCTCGGGGTGGATTTCGGGTGGTTAACGGATTATATTTGGAGCTGGGTGAATTGCTGAAGTTGGGCATCAACTGATGTAATCGCACCTGTGGAGTTCCCATTACAGGTGAAAGCTCGTAGAAGCGAGCTATAGGACACATGTACGGTCTTGAAGGAAATGGCTTGTGATAGCTAAAGCAATGTGAAGACAGCGAGAGTGGAGTCGTTTCTGCGGAAGATAGAGCGCAGAAGTGGAAAGGCCAGGGAGGCCTGTTGATCGTAGAAGTGGAAGGTTCTCTGCAGAAGGAGGCGCACATGTGCGACCCTTTGCTCGCCGAAGCGGCTTCTATGGACTTAAGTGAAGTCCACAATTGTGATGGTGTTTTGCAGGTGCAGAGACGCAGATGCGGAGAAGCCCTCGCAGAAGTGAAATCGCTGGGCAGAAAACGGGCAAATTCGAGAGTTTGATCTCATTTTCATTTTAGGGCTTTGAGAGCGCAGATTGAGGCAAAACTTTGATGGATTTTTAGAGGTAACATTTGGGTAAGGATTCTTGACTTGTTTTTTTTATTAATATCCACTAATCCATCGTTAATTTTATCATTTACTTAAGGATTTGGGTTGAGAAATTTGGGGGAAAATTTTGAAAGTTATTTAACAGAATTTTGGGGTTTTGGTTGAGTTTTTTGTATTGGATTTGAGTAATTTTGGTATGGCTAAACTCATGGTTGAATGAGTATTCATATTTTGTGACTTTTAAACGATTCCGAGACGTGGGTCCGAGATGACATTTTGGGGTGATTTTCTAATTTCTTGTTAAAGTCTTGATTTGATTAATTAGATGATTTTCTTATAAATATATTTATAGTATGTAATTGTTTTTTGCTATATTTGGGGCATTCATAATCGGAAAGTCGAGGAAAAGGAATTCTTATTGTCTGTTTGAGCTTGGCTTGAGGTAAATGACTTGCCTAACCTTGTGTGGGGAAATCTCCTTAGGATTTGGTACTGTTGTGACAATTAGGTGATATGTGAGTGATGTGTATGCGAGGTGACGAGTGCGTACACTGGCTAATTGTTGAAAATCCATTTTTACTGAGCAGTAGTATGTTATATCTTAAATGAGTTATCCCAGCATGTGTAGTTATCATGTTTATCCTAATATCACATGTCTACGTGTCTTAAATGCTTTTATGAAATCTATGCAACATGCTTAGTTGAATTCCTATTTTTCCTTGATTTTGTATTAAAACGACCCGGTTGGTCGTTCCGAGAGTTTAGCTCTGTTCCCCCCCCCCCCCC